>SKCR01039705.1:0-128049 GCA_019454045.1 Zanthoxylum bungeanum
CAAGTCAATGAGGTGTTATGTCGACTGGGTTTTTCTTTAAGCCCCGAGCTACACATATAGATGTCAAATAAGACACATATCAAGCATCAAAGTCATACACGCATAAGATCCACATTAAGTCTCAAGCTACATATGTAGATGTCGATTGGGACAAACATCAAACATCAAGCTATACATGCATAAGATCCACAACAAGTCCCAAGCTACACATGTAGATGTCGATTGGGACATACACCAAGCATCAAGCTATACACGCATAGGATCCACAACAAGTCTCAAGCTACATATGTAGATATCGATGGGACAAACATCAAGCATCAAGCAATACATGCATAAGATCCACATTAAGTCCCAAGCTACATATGTAGATGTCGATTGGGACAAACATCAAACATCAAGCTATACATGCATAAGATCCACAACAAGTCCCAAGCTACACATGTAGATGTCGATTGGGAAAGACACCAAGCATCAAACTATACACGCATAGGATCCACAACAAGTCCCAAGCTACATATGTAGATGTCGATTGGGACAAATTGACTTGATGAATGTCTATGACACTATGGTCGAATGGAACTGACAAAGGTCAATGAGACACGGTCGAATGAAATTAATGCATGTCTATAAGAATCACCACTACTAGACTTTATGAAGGTCCAAAAGCATTTTCATACTACCTAACTTGATAAAGGTTGGTCGATTGGACCAAATGAGGTCCAAGAAAATTTTCATTCTACCTGAACTGATGATGGTCAGGAGACTAGGGTCGAATGAACCTGATGAAGGTTCATGGGGCTTTTCTAATACTTTTTAGAGTTTATGGAAATCCATCCATGTAGTCTAGAGTTGATGATAATCTCCATACGTAGTGTGGAGATGATTATCCTCATATGTAGTATGGAAGAGATGGATGTCTATCAAGGTCATTACTAATTATACAAGGCTTGAATAAGGTCAATGATACTAAAATAGAATAAACTTTGATGAAAGTCACATAGAGTTTTCATACTACCTAACCTGATATAGGTTGGTCGATTGGACCTAAATGAGATCCTAGAAAGTTCTTCATTCTACTAGGATGATAAAAGATTCCATATGTAGTGTGGAGTTGGCAATATTAAATCAACGTAGCATGAAGATGATGACTAACATTCCATGTGATGAAATTCCATATGTGTTGTCTCGAAATGGTGGCAATCCTTCAATGTCTTCCAAGCCTTCATGTAATGTCGTATGAACCATATTTCTAATGTCTGAGCTTCATTCGTGTAGTGTCGTATGGGCATCTGACTTGTTTCAGACATTCTTAAGTGGTGTAGCATGCAATTTTGTTGTTTAGCTTTGATTTCATGCATAAATCAAGTCAGTAACTCAATTCTTATGCCATGTCGTCTGAGATTGTTGGAATCTGATGAATGTTGTTCCATGTAGTCCAAAAAGAACAAGTATCTTCATATATCAAATGAGGAATATGAGAGTTCACGATCTTTGAGGTAGACTATTTTATTCTAAATTATCATAACTCATTCCTATCAGATTGTCCCCAGCCCATTAGTCCTGGTGAAGATCCTAAAGAAGTCTCCATTCAATTAGACCTGATGGAGGATTGTCGCTCGAATGCTTCCAATAGATTGGATTGAATAGTATGGTTGTAGCCTCACGTCTTTGGGAGGTTGAAGAAGTCTGTTCCAATTGCTTTTGAATTAATATTAGAGCTTTATATGGTTAGACTTTCATCTTCCAATGATCGTATCTGTTCTTGTAGAGCGGTTAATTGTGCGGCCATGTGATCTGAAATTTGTTTGTTGCTTGAAGCCATGAGTAGTTGTGTTTTAGGAATCGTAGACTGTGATATCTTTGCCTGCTTTGAATCGTTAGGGCCCCACGGTGGGTGCCAAATTGTGGATGCTGGTTTTCGGCCGAGGTCCACAATCAGAATTTGTATATTGGGGGCACTAGCGATCCTGCAAGACAAAGGTATAGGCTGCCCACCGGTGTGGTGGGTGCCGTGAGCACTCCGACACTCAAGTCAGTAGTATGAAATGAGTAGTAAATGAGTAAAATGTGAAAGTAAGGTTTGATGTTACCTTAAACTCTTTGGGTGGCCGTGAGGGCGGTGGTAAGTGTATAAGGGGATGGAGAGCTCTGAGAGTGCTAATGTCAGAGAGCAGGGGATTGTAAGAAAGAAGTGAAGCCTGCATCAGAGTTGAGAAGCTCCCCCGTGAGGGCGGTGGTAAGTGTATAAGGGGGTGGAGAGCTCTGAGAGTGCTAATGTCAGAGAGCAGTGGATTGTAAGAAAGAAGTGAAGCCTGCATCAGAGTTGAGAAGCTCCCCCCTTAACTTCATGAATTATGCTTCATTTTATAGGTGGAGAAAGGTGAATTCTCTAATCTGCACATGGGAAATGGGTCCCCATAACATGCTTATTGTCTCTGCTTTCGGTGGGAAGATAATTTGCATGTGGGGATATATTATTTGTTGGGGAAAAGAGAGAAAAAGGTTAAAGAGGTTTGTCCTTTTGTTTTTGCAAATGGTTTAGAGTTTAATGGGCTGAGTTATATTTTTGGGCCTCACTTGGTATTGTGTTCGAAGTGAAAGACGGTTTTGTCCTTGGCCCAAATTTGGCACGTACAGTTGTCTGAATCCATTGTCTGTGATCGTGATCCTGTGTTCACATGTGTTTTTTGAAGGAATTATTTCTGTTAGGGGGAACTAAATTCAATTTCAGCACGGCCTATCATCCCCAAACGGACGGACAAACTGAAGTTTTTTATCGAACCCTTGAGATTTACCTTCGTTGTTTCTCCAGTAACAACCCGAATGAGTGGCAGACTTGGCTGCCTTGGGTGGGATTTTGCTACAACACCAGCCAACACAAGTCCACGGGCATGGCACCATTTGAGTTAGTTTATGGAAGGAAACCCCCAAATCTTTTATCTTATGTTCCTGGTACAGCCTTGGTGGACTCAGTGGAGCATTATCTTCTTACGAGAGATAAGACATTGCAAGAATCCAGGGAAAATCTGAAAGCGGCTCAAAACCTAATGAAACTCATCTATGACTCCAAGCACATGGATTGTCAATTCAACGTGGGTGATCGGGTGTACCTTAAGCTCCAACCATATATGCAAGCAACATCAGCCCAGAAAAGAAATAATAAGCTCGCGGTAAAGTTCTTTGGGCCATTTCAAGTTGTTGAACGAATTGGTCCAATAGCTTACAAATTACTACTGCCAACAGCTGCCAATCTACATCCCGTTTTTCATGTATCCAAGCGTAAGCGTATGGTAGGAGACAATATTATGGTAGAAACTTCCTTGCCATAGTATTTGACCAAAGAAAAAACTGTGCTTCCAATACCCTTGACTGTGATGGACGCAAGGAAAGCTAATGGCAGGCAGCCGATGCTACTTGGGAATCTCGTGAAGAATTTCAGCTTCGATATCCTTATTTCACCCTTGAAGACAAGGGTGTTTTCAAGGGGAATGAAGTTGTTAGGTGCAGGTATACCTGCACATTGCTGCTGTTGTAACAAAGGATTAGGGCTTGTTATTAATTGTTAATAAGGATATTGCATATCCAATAGACTTAGAGATAATGTTGAATTGCTATTAGTTATTAATAAGGATATGTCATATGCAATAGACTTTGTGTTATGTTACACTTCTTAATCTCTATTTAAAGGGGATTATTATTAATAATATGCAGCGAATTATTAAATCAACGTGAGTTGTGGAGGCCTAGGGTTCCTCGAATTACCCCAAATAACCTGTGACAAGAGCAACTCAAGGGACACCTGACACTATGCCGCTAACCTTATCTTCAATATGTCTAAATAACATTTTCTATTAGCCGCTGAAGTTTTTACTTCACCTCAGGAACTTACCCTTTGAGCAACAACTACTAATCATATTGCAATTCTGGCTAGTTCAGTCATCAAATTCTCTTGACACAGGTATTGCCTTCGCAATAATTGGACTACTAGTGATCAGTATCTTAATGATGAAGGTCTGCAAGAAGAGATAAATGAAAGAACAAAATGTAAAAGCGTTTATACAAGAGTAAATGACCTTAGCTCCGAGAAGATACAGTTATTTGGAAGTCAGAAAAAATGACTAATTAATTTGAAGGAAAAATTAGGCCAAGGAGGTCTGTATGCAAAGGAAATTGCCAGATGGCTGTCTTGTGGCATTGAAGGTCCTCAACACATCTAAACGCAATGGAGAAGAATTTATAAATGAAGTTGCTACTAGCATTAGTAGGACTTCCCATGTTAACAGAGTTTCTCTTCTGGGATATATATTGCTTTGGAGAAAAACAAAAGGGCTCCATATACGAGTTTATGCAGTAGGGTTAGCTTGAGGGGTTGTGTTTGTGCAATAAAATGATTTTGCATTTTGATATTAAGCCTCATAACATCTTCTTAGATCAATATTTTCGTCCAAAAATATCTGATTTAGGACTTGCTAAACTCTGCCGTAAGAAAGAGAGCAGATTATTAAAGATAGACGCAAGAGGGACAATTGGATATGTAGCTCCACCGAATTTAGGCCTAAAATTTGTAAGTAGTTGTTGCCAATTCCCACCAAACACATTTAGAATGCAAATCAGAGAAAAAAAAAAAGACATTGCGCAATAAAATGACCACAGTATAAACATAAGAACTCTTACATATGTACATATATCCCATTAAAGATCATAGCTTATGGCACAAGACAAAGGGAAATGAAGTCATCAAATTCTTTGCATTTTTTTCTATCAAGTCGAAATTTTGGTGAAATGACAAATAGAAAACTTAACTACTGGAAGTTGGTGTTGTCTTTGTGCTGGTCCAGTTGTGAGTAACAGAATCCGGAGACTGTTTCAGCATCTCCTCTGTCCGTTTTGTATTGTACCCATCTCTCTCTATATCCTTTAGAATCTCCAAAACTTCCACCATAGATGGTCTCAATTCCTTTTCACTCTGTAGACACTGAAATGCCAACTCAGCTACTGCATTTATCGTCTTCCTTACCTTGTAGTCTGATTCATATCCAAGACTTAGATCCACAAGCTCGTGTAATGCTTTGTTTTGGATCTTGTTGATAGCCAGATTTGACAAATTAATCTCATGTCGGTGTCTAGTGATGTCAACTGCTGGCATTGATGATATTAGCTCAATCAAAACAACCCCGAAGCTAAACACATCGCTTTTATCAGTAAGCTGGTAGCATTGGTGATATTCAGGATCAACATAACCTGGAGTCCCTTGTGGAGCTGTTGAAACATGAGTGACGTGAGTTGGAAAGAGACGGGAAAGTCCAAAATCTGCAACTTTAACACAGAAATTCTCGTCAAGAAGAATGTTGTTTGTTTTCACATCACGGTGGATGATATCAGAAGCATGGAGATATGTCAATGCGCTTGCAGTTTCAATACCAATCTTCAAACGTGTAGGCCAAAGCAGTGCACCAGGCTTGGTGCGTTCACCGTGCAAATGATCTGCAACTGTGCCATTGGGGATGTATTCATAAACAAGCAAGAGTTCACGACTGTGGCGAGAGGTACATCCATAAAGAGAGACAAGATTCTGGTGGCGCAAATGAGCTAGAATCTCAACTTCATTCATGAATTGTTCAACTCTCTTGTAATTGTTTTCATATAAACGCTTGACTGCAACAGCTCGCCCATCTTGGAGTTTGCCTGATTAATGAAAAATAAATTTTTTCCTGAAATAGTTCTATGAAATGATTAATGTTGACGACGTAGGGTGTTGGTTCTTACCAAAGTACACAGTGCCAAAGCCACCATCACCAAGTTCTTTAGCAGAATCAAAAAAATTGGTGGCCTCTTCAAGTTCAGAATAGGAGAAGACATGAACTCCAAGGTAGTTATCTCCCTGCTCAAGATCCGATTTTGAAAAGGGATCAGACGAGGTGTTGCGAGAGAAAAGGGCCGAAGAAGAATGCTTGTTCTTTTTACGATGTAGGTAAAAAAAGAAAGCTGCAGCCATGATGGCCATACCCCCAAAAGCTGCACCAAGACCTGTTAATAGAAGTAAGAGCAATTAGCAATTCTTATTGGCACATATATTTATAACAACTAAAACAAAAGGAGGACTCGTATTACCTATACCAGTCTTCAGCAACACATTTGTATCCTCACCTGTGTCAAGATAATGAAGATTTAGAACAAAAATACTCGAATCAACCCAAAACCTCAATTTCAATTTAGTTGGAATAAAGGAAAATTCAGACGCTATAAAAATTGGTGAAATGATATCTAATCCAAGCTGCATTAGAAATCTGTAATCTAATAAATGATCAGATTATATTGAGCTAAGTAATATCAAATATACTTACAGCCTTCTATGATCATGTACAAAATTTAAGGCAAAAGATCAAATACCATTTAGAACAGAGGAAACAGAGTAAGAGCATTCATAAGCAATGAAAAGAAAAGAAGAACTCAATGGTGCCAAAATTTCTTCTTCTAAGCTTGAAAAAATCTTCAAGTCTCTTCAAAGTTTCAATTACTGCATGCAAACTTGACTGAATTTTGAATGAGATTCTCAAATTTAAGCACATTTCAAATGCTAGCAATTGAGAATCACAGAAGAAGGTCCATAGAAAATAAACTTAAATGATGATAAATAGAAGAAACAAGATCTGGAGAAAAGATGAAGTGAAAGTCCTAGAAATTACCATCATCACATGTTTTATGATGAGGCCTATCTTTGCAAAAGCAAACGAATTCGTTATTACTGAACCCACAACGCCCACCACTTGCCTCACAAGTGCTGCAATTATGTGCAGTCCAATTCAGGAGGAAACCCATCTTCAAAATTTCAGTATAATTCATTTGCTCTAAACTAGCCGTATCAAAATCATCCTCTAAATGCACGGATGTAGAAACTAAAGATTGGCACGACTCAATTGACACATCCTTGTGAAAACCAGCAAAAGAATGGACTGTAGCATTACTAGAACAATTTATAGGATATGTAGGGAAATGGGGAGGATACTCAGTGCAATTGTACCAGATAAAAAGGTCTTTATCAGAGCTAAAATTGAATGGAGTTCGATCAAGAGTAAGATTACGAAGAAGAGTCGGGCATGATTCTTCTTCGTCATAGGCAAGAGAATTGGCCACAAGAAGTGAAGTGTTAGCATAAAAGATGTCTTTAATGATATAATCATAATAAGAAATGGTGAGCACAGGGTTTTTGTCATTGCAGGTGATCCCAAAGTTTGGATATCCGCAAAAGGGTTCTTGTTCACCAGAAATCCAAAAAGGGTACCTTATTGCGAGGCCATTGCCACATGTTTTTGGGGCACAGGCCTCAAATTTGGGGTCAAGAGAGAGGATATGGCTGGGAAAAGTGGTCAATATGATCATCATGATACATGGAAGAAGAAAAGATTTGAATGTGAAGATGAAGATGATTTGGGGATCCATTTGGGTTTGGAAAATGAAGGAAAGAAGAGAAGAAAAGTAAGCAAATTGATGAAGGGAAAGGGAAGCATAATGGAAGAAAAATTCTAATGTAGTTGGTAGTGGTTGACAGTGGTGTCTTTTGAGTTTATTAGTTGTTTTATATTTGTTAGTGTGCATGAGTTTGAAAGTGGAGTATTATGTTGGATGTAAGTTCTTTAAATTATTTAAAATTTCATACAAAATTCTAGAAAATACTGCCCATTGGAAATCTCCAAGTCCGAGATTTAAAGCAATTTTCCACCATTCTTTGCAGGGAGGGAGCAAACCAAGTTGGTTATTTCTTTGGACTCCTAATCCTAGATTTAAAGGCAATAAAAAAAGTAAAAAAATGAATTAATAATAAAGATAATAATAATTGAAGTGATTTTTTTTGAAGGTATAATAATTGAAGTGTTAAATAGGGTTGGTGGGGGCATTTTTATTATAATCTAATAGTGATTCTGATTCACTGGAAGACTTGGAGACTGTTAGTTGGTTGAACAAAAAAGTACGAAAAAATGAGAGTAACTATTATGGTTGGCTTGACTCCTGGAGGCAGGATGAAAATGAGTATAGGTAAAGTGAGTTGTCCAAACAGCTAGCTAAATAAATTTTTGAACTATACTCAGATAAATTTTTATTTTGGACTATTAAATATTTACAGCCGACTTTAAATTGTAAACATAAAAGTAGATATCTCATCACTAATGAGATTATATTTATAGATTTTTAAATTTATATTTTATACAATAAAGTATATGCATTAAGATTCACAGGAGAAAATTATATAGGAAAAAAAAACTTATCTTGATGACTATTTTTTTATTTATTTAGTATCAATCACAAATCTATAATGTAATCAAATGAAAAAATATATATCTAAAAAAGAATAATATACAACAAAGAAATATAGCAGAAACATTCCATTTGAGATGATAAGGTTGAATAGTCAGTAGAGACGGCTGAACTGAATTTTGAGATTTAATTGTGGAAAAATTGAATTTTGAAATGTGAATTGTAAAGCAATATTCTAAATTCCAATGGAAAATATTAAATCCAGAATTTATGTGGACAGAATTTATTAGGACATGTAAAAATCAAAGGCAATTTCGCAGTTGCTTCTCTCATTGACTTGGATCTTGACTTGTTTAAAGTTGACTCGGAAAATATACCAATTAGCTCACCTAGTATTTTGGCTTCACTTTGAATTGATAAAATGAGAGGATTTATAATAGAATACGGTATCATAATTTTATTTGGAAAAAAAATAAGAGATTTATAATATAATATTTTTATATATTATTTGGTTAATAAATAATAACAGAATAAAATGTAATTAAATGTCTTAATGATATATTATTAAAGCATAAAAGATAAATATTTTAATATTATTTGTAAGAGGTAAATTTATCTTAACAAGTAATATTATTATTTTAAAGTTACGTTCCATCCGCTACCCTTCGATTTGAGCGGCTCATTTTCAATTATTCAATGTTCATTTTTGTTACACTATCTTCCATCCTCTTTCATTCCCTTCCATCTCATTCCATCAATCCAAATAATGAATTTTAAATATTTTAAATTACATTTCACTTCATTACATCCCCTTACCCGTCTGGCAATGTTTTAAAAATCGATATGAGGTGATGCCTCGAGACCGAAGGCGCGTTAATACAATCGCCTCAAACCACTTAAATTGGGAATTGCCTCATATAGGTGTGTTGACCAGCCGCGTTTGGGCGATATATGAGTCTCAAAACGACACTCATAGACCATCGATATCCTCCACATGAAGGAGATCAACGAGGATCTCCTCCAAATAGAGGATATCAGTGTCCAATCTCCAACGTGGTCTCCTCTAAATGTAGATCTAGATTTCCATCGCTACCTTAAATCTATATTTACTAAATTTCAAAACCATTCCTAAGCTCATAATTCATCTTCAACCCTCCCAAAGATCCTCCTTAAACCATTCATAATTTGAGTTCCCCAAGTCCAATGCATTTGAAAATAATTTGGATATATATATGTGCAATCTATTCTATTTCTTCTAAATAAATATGAATTTAATTTAATAAGTTCAAGATTTTAAATACAATAATATATGTATATGAACTAAATTTAAACTCAAATTAATGAGCTCGACATTCAAAAATAATTGTACATGTACATGAACTAATTTTAATCAAATAGTATTAAAAAAAACATATACATTGAACTAAATTTAATATGCCCAATATTATAAAAATAATTGTACATGAACTAATATACATATAAATTAGATCCAGCAACTTTCATTAAAAAAATTAGTTTTAAATTAAGCCGGCTTCCAACAAGTTATTATAATGTTTACTCATATTATATGTATGTAAATGATAAGGTAAAGCTTATTCAACGCGCAATGTTTATGTTCAGTATTAGTAACAAGTGCTTAAAAATATATTTGTACTAGATATATATAGACACACATTGCTGTGATTTTTATTTTCCAAAAAAGAATAAAAAAATAGAAAGTGTTTATCAAAATTGGTCTAGTATGCTAAATTAAGGTTATCTTACAAATATCATAATCATAATCATTAATTTAAATATACTGTAGATATCAAGATATGTGAAAATATAATGTACCATAAATATTGATTAAATTCAATGTATTACGAAAAATCATTGTATTCTAAATATTAATTAAAGTGGAGACTTAATATAAATATGAATTAAAATGAGGAGTTAAATATAATTTTGTCCCATATTATGAGACAAAAATATATGTAAGTATGATCGATATATTATTTTATTTTATTAATTTTTCAAATACAATTATTTACTTTTTTAAAAGTAAATTATATTTTCTTCCGAAAAAAAAAGTAAATTATCTATTTATTATTTAAAATGTATTAATGAAGCTATCACCTCGACCATATCGAGACTGCCCGTCTACCTTATGTTGTTGAATTCAGACATATATTTAACATAAGATAGTTAATTAATCAATGTAAGTTGTTTTATAATATGATTATCATAAATACTTGTTGGTTCAGTTATTACCCTACGCTGATGCATCTGTGATCGACCTGCTAGTGGGGGATCGGGGGTAACACCCCCCGAAAGCAAAATGAAATTCAAAAGGAAATTTAACCGAAATAACTGATTTGATTTGTGTCCTTTGGTGAAAAGACACGTCCATTGTCACGACAATAGATCTTATTGTCGCGACAATGTGACTTGAGTATGTGGAGAACATTCTAACTCCCATTATCGCAACAATGGATCCTCATTGTTACGACAATGAGATGAATATGTGGGGAGTGTTCTGACTCCAATTGTCGTGATAATGGATCCTCATTATCACGACAATGAGACCTGAAAACATGAAGAGCATTCTGACTCCCATTGTCGCAACAATGGAATTTTTTTGTCGCGACAATGAGTCTCTAGTGCAAGAAAACGTGATAAAAGTCATGTCTTTTGAAAGCAATCTTTGATTGCCTATATATAAGACACGACTTTCTTCATAAAATATAACAATTCTCTCGTATTAGTTCTCAAGTAAAGATTTAACAATATATTGTGTTGCATCTCTAATGTTTTATTGTATCCTCTAATGATTTGTCTCCAAACCTTACAACACAAAATAAGGGCCAATATTACTTTAAGAAAATGCAATAACTGCCTCAAAACTAGACTTTCCATAATTTCAATCATCCTTTTTTATTTTTCCTCAACACCTTATACACGGATCATCTCATATCGCATACCGAACTTTCGAGTTGAGCAAAAAAATATTATTCAAAATTCTAATAATTAAAGTAAAATCAACTATATTTCGATTATCATCAGTCATCACCAGTCACAAGATATGGTTTTTTTTCCTCATTAAAAAAATAACCAGAACAATAAGTAAAAACATCCAATAAGTAAAAATTTCATAAACAGACCAACCAAAAGCTATCATAAACATATCTATCTACCCACTATTATTTGAAGGACATATGTGTCTACCAACATTTAACTTTTGGGACAAAAAATAAATGTAAATTAAAAGTATTAATTGAAGAAACTAAATTAATAGTATTAATTCTCCTAGACAATATTTAAAAAAGTACTAAGATCAATATTAAGTATTCAATTGCAATTTTTATTTTCTACATTGGAGAAGCTGAGTTTGTGTGACAAGTTAATCTAGATAGTCTTAATCACATATATATATATATTATGATCTGTTGAAATTATTATCACAAATGTATTTACTCGGACACGATTATACTAATTATCGTAATACCTAAGACTCTTGATACAACACAAATTTCTAAAGAATAATGATTTATATAATCATAGGAAATTATCAAATTTTCATAATAAAAATAGTGAAAATCTAAAAATATTATAACATATTTTAAATTATTATTTTTTCACTTAAAAGTTGCAAAAGTGTATCATTTTCTTCCCAAATCTTACAAAATTATCAATTTTTCCATCTTGAAAAAGTGAAAATTAATACACTTTTGAGGTAAAAAAAAATATTGTAATAATTTTAGATTTTCTCTATCTCTAAAATAAAAATCAGATAATTTCCTCACGAGCACCTCCGCAATTTATTGGGCCTAATCTAGTAAAAAGAGAAAGATGATTGTACGGGGAAAGAAGGGTGAGCATACCGGGAGGGGGAGGGGGAGTGGGAGCACGAGCCGGAGCAGGACAAGCACTAGTCATGTTGGGTTGACCACGGCAAAAGCACAAAAATCCATTTGTAGAATCATTAGATCCACATATCCCTCCAGAAGACGAACAATCCGAACAGTTTGTGTTGTCTGCATTATACACCACCTCGAACCCTCGTTTCAAAACATCTTTCCATTCTCCACCCAATAGAGTGCTACTCATATTGAGACGATCATCATTCAATAGAATTGGGACTTTAATACTTTTACTACACGAGTTGGTAATATTTTTAAGTAGCGAGTCTCCATCGATTGTGTAAAAGCCATCTCTTCTTGCTTCTGAGGGACACCTAAATATATTTTTATCAGGAGACGAGAGAGCATCACTGCTGCAGTCAAAGAAGAAGCTGAGGTTTCGAACGTTCTCGTTGTAATTGAATAGATTTTGGTTGGTAAATAATATTGGTTTCCGGGAATGGTACAGGACATTTTTCTGGTTCTAAATAATCATCTCGAACAATTCTCATAATGGGATGAGTATCATTAATGGCTAAAACTCGGAACCTTTGATTTCCGATTTCAAGGATAGGAAACTGATTATATTCACATATGAGCTCGAAACCTTGGCGACCACAATACTCAGGCCTACTATTGTTACCCCACAAAGGATAATCGATAACCTGTAAGGGCCCACACGTTTTGCGTCTCTGGCATGCCTCGAACATTTCATCATCGCCATCAGATCCCGGAAAGGCAATCAAGATGCAGATGAAGGTGAAGATGGATTTCAGAATAGGCGGAGGAGGGAAGATATGACTCATGATTTTTTTTTTGTACTATCAGAGGACTTGGTGAGATAATTTGGGTTTTGTTTATTTGCTTGTATTGAATAAGTAATGTATTTTGTGAAAGCTATTTTGTGGAAATTTTAATTTTGAAAACAGAGTCAGAGAGACTAGTCCTTGAGAAAGGGCCCAGTTAGAATTTTCCACGAGAAAGACGGCTGTTGACTGGACTTTTTTTTTGAGTGTTGCATTAGAAATCAAAAGATATATCATGACACAAGTTGCATTTATTTATTTGATTCCTTTTTCACAAGTTTAATTTGGTCCAATGTGCAGCTACAAGGAAGTTGCACAATCTATCGAAGGCGTTTTTAATTACTTGAATTAAATTCAATTAGAAGAATAAGTAAAGTACTCCACATATTCCAAAGCTTCCCCATGTGCCCTAAACAAATAGACCGTCAATAAAGTACCCCAAAATGAGGGTCCCTGGAATTGATGTTAACTATTCTAGGGAAATTATTTCTGAAAGTACCTCTCGTTTGAGGTATATATAAGTGGCCATTAACATTGAGCCACTTCTATTTTTTTATTTTGTGTCGAATGATCATTTTGTCGTTAAAAAAGTTAATATTTGTTAGAGAATTTTTATAAAAAGGCTATTTTGTCCCTAAATCAATTTAATAAACCGAAATGTCATATTTAGGTTCGAGCTCTGGTGGACGACTTATTAAGTTGACTCGAATGGCCGAGACCTCGAAAGCGAGACTCGGCTTTTGATTCTTGATAAATCATCTGATTCAAATAGACAATATGTTCTCACTCCCCCTCTCATTGAATGCCCTTTCAGAGCCTCTCTCCAGCCTGGTGCCGACGATGATAACATCGACATCTACATCGAAAGCAGGTCCACAAAAGTCTCTGATGCCTCCTTCTGGAGCATCGTTTACATTTATGTCGGTGACTATTCGTTCGAGTTGGTCAAAGAAGCAATGAGAGTCGTCAGATTTCATCTTGGAACATTCAAGCTATTAGATGAAAAGACTCTGACTGCTATTGCTGACAAGTTTTTGAAATTATCTACAAGCGCACAATAAACACTCTCTATACCTATGGGGTGAATTAGATAATGGCCTAATATTACGAAAATAAAAATTCTTGTCGATTTCATGCTATTAAGCTAGTAACTTTACGAATTAGGCTTATCAAGCAATTTCTCAATTACAATATATTACTAATATACAAGTCACTAAGTAATATGCAAATATAAAATAAACTTGGGATAATATAAAGGAGTTCACGGATAGAGAAATTAACACCGTAATTTACAGTGGTTCGGCCAACAATACCTACGTCCACTCCCTCAAGCCTTACTTGAAGATTTTCACTAAGTTGAATCCATAATTTACACCGAATTTTTTGTAGCTCACTCGCAACCAAGATTTTTGTCCCCTAGGTGCACTCCAAATTTTTACACAAGAATTTTCAAATGGATCACTTTTTAAACTCATACTATGAGTTTTGTTCATAACCTCACTCACAACCTTTTAAAAATTGTCTTTTTGAGTATATCCATTCAACAAGTATCTTCCCAACCACAAGTGATAAAGATAAATAAGTTTAAAGTACAAGTTGGACACTCGCAAATATAATGAAGATTTAGTTTGAGTTGCTAACCCGAGAAATCTAAGTTCACTACACTTGATATGAAGGTGTAGTGTGTTAGCTTGAGTAGAGAGTGTATGAATATAAAAGTTTTATAAACTCTCTACTTTTGCCTTAAAAGATATTGTATGAAGGTTGAAGAGCTTGGAAAAAAAATTTGGGACTAAATATATAGTGAAAGATAAAGTGCCCTAACTTTTCTGTCTGAGACCGGTATACCGGTCTGCCAAGTATAAGGACTATATTACTGTTAAAGATTCAAGTGCAATACCAGATTACTGACCGGCATAGAGTTCGGTATGGATCATGCTAGTTTCCGAGAGCATGTAAAAATAAGGGTTAACCGGTATGAATGCCTGTATGTTCTAGACCAGTTCTAGTAACTGTGCAAACCTCAGAGAGATCGATGGGTGACCAGTATGGATTAGCCGGGTTCTAGACGCAATGCAAAATTGCTCAGAACAGAACATGGGCACCGGTATGCCGGTATGGGGACTAATATATCGGTCTCAGTGCCAAAATATCAGGATTTGAAAGTTAAAATCATTTTGCACATAACCCTAATGTATCTATATGAATGTGCATGTCTTATGAGCTTGGAGACTTAAATTATCAACTCACTTACAAAGAGAGCCCTAAGCTAAGACTACACAAAATATTCTTCGTTTGTCTCTTTAGTCTTCACATCCATTGCTCTTTATTACCAAGGTGTTTCAACATCTTTTTGTAATGTCCGCTAATGCGCTTCGAAGCTTTCTAGTGTTGCATCATCAAAATACATCTTGAGAAAATATCGCAAACAGTTTGGATAGTGCATTTGGGATGCATTTTACCTAACGGTGAACCATCATGGCTTTATGGATGGCGTTAAGGGTCTATCTGATGGCGACTGCCCTCAAAGACTCGTGTTGATCGATGACGGGTGGCAGTCCATCAGCCACGATAAGGATCTGATCTATAAATAAGGCATGAACCATACTGTTGCCATGGAGCAAATTCCATACATGCTACTGAAGTTTCAAGAGAATTACAAATTCAAATATTACTCTGCTCTAAATTAAAAGTAGCTAATAACAAAGGCATAGGTGCATTCGAGTCGTGCTGATCGATGATGGGTGACAGTCCATCAACCATGATAAGGATCCGATCGATAAAGAAGACATGAACCACACGGTTGCTAGGGAGAAAATGCCATGTGGCCTACTGAAGTTTCAAGAGAATTATAAATTCTGAGATTACTTAGCTCTAAATTAGGAGGAGCTAATAACAAAGGCATAGGTGCATTCGAGTCGTGTTGATCGATGATGGGTGGCAGTCCATCAGCCATAATTAGGATCTGATCGATAAAGAATACATGAACCACACGATTGCCAAGAAGCAAATGCTATGCATGCTACTGGAGTTTCAAGAGAATTACAAATTCAGAGATTACTCAACTCTTAATTAGGAGGAGCTAATAACAAAGGTATAGGTGCATTTGAGTCATGTTGATCGTGTTGGACAATTATGAGCCATAACATCAATATTTGTAAATAATATTGTGTTTTTGTATAAATTAACTATGTGACAAAATGAAATTGCTATTTTATCATTATTGTAATTGGATTACTTGGATATATATTAATGATAAAAGTTCATATGATTAAATCGGATTAATAAGATATGAGACAGTATTAATCCACAAATGGTTTAATCATTAAATATCCATAGTCGAAGTATTATCGATACTGGACATTGATAATGCGGAATGGACTAGTATTACACTTGTGCGCATTATGGAAGCTTAACGATATAGTTATCATATATTTAGGTATTGGATACTTATGTAAGTGTGATAAAATATTCTATTAGCCGTTGGACCGGGAACAGTTTGCCCTGGATAGACCCACTCGGAATCCCATTGGTAGTATGATTACGTTTCTATGGGAATCCAAATCAGGGTAGGTGTATGTGATCTTTAACCTGAGACTTACGTCACTATTACTTGCGACAATCAGTTTACTATAGTATTGGTCATCCGGATCTTTAACAGGTTCTGTGTACGCCTGTATTGGGTTTACTGGAATCGTAGTGTATTGGATGTGATGTCAAGATAGGAGTATCACTTCAGTCATATGGAGATGATGGTCACACAGGATACGAAACTAGTACTCTTAAATGCTGCAGCTATCGGGAAAGTATGACTAAGTCATGACTTTTCGATTACAGAGATTAGTTACGCGGAATCCGATATATACTTCGTACGGGGTAGACACAGAGCCAGCCCTAGGCCTAGCATGTGACATTAGATACTGGATCGTATTACGCATTACATTAGTATTACTACGCCTGATACATATTATATTCCTCGGTGGATATTTCTGGATGATTGGGTAGGTGCTTTGCTAGAAGCCAACCATGTCTTGTAAATCAGTGAGAACGTGGTACGGGGTACGCATGTGTTCGGATAGTCCGACAACCGTATTTACTACCAACATATCCAGGAATCTCTTGGGTCGCTTCCCAAAGATTCACCAATGACATTTGACTTATATAGAATTAATCTGGGATTAATTATGAGAGAGAAAATTAATTTGGGATTAATTACAGCAAGAATTAATCTAGGATTAAATTCGTATAGAAAAGAGAACGCGATTAATTTAGAATTAATAGATAAAATAAATTTAATAGTTAAATTGAATTTTTCTATTTAATTTATTTATTTGGGGCTAAAATAATATCAGATATATTAATTGAAATTGGATTTCAATTCGAAATTAAAATTGGATTTTAATTCGGGCGAATAAATTAATTTGGAATTAATTCGAAAGCGACTATCGTAATAATTTTACGACGCATAATTCTTAATTAAATTAGATTTAATTATGTCACGACGAAAAATTCGTTTAATTCAGAATTAAATGAACCCGAGCCCAAGTTGAGTTGTGTGTTGAGTAAGCCAACACAAATTTTGAATTTAAATGTGGTGGGACCACATGACTTGCATCACTTGTCAAAAGTTGATGTGAGTAGTTGGCTACATTAATGCATTCATTTAACAACACAACAACCAAGTTTTTTGCAACAACAAAACTATTCATCTCTCTTCTCCCTCATATTGTTGTGAGCTTCTTTCTTCATTGTGAAAATTTTGCTTCAATTCATTAAAGCTAGCACTTGGGGAGTCATTTGAGGTGATAGGAAAACTCACTCAATGACCAAACAACATACAAAAATCTTGGAGCTTCATCCAAAGAAAGAAATTTTTGGAAATTTCTCCAAATCAATGTAAGTATTTCCGCAACTTTACTTGATTAATTCACACTTATAATCATGTTTAGAATCTTGAAAGCATGTCTAAGAGACTAACAATGGTATTAGAGCCTTGCTAAATATGATTTGGAATTCTAGGGTTCATAAACTTTAATTATGGATTTTTGCTTGGGGCATGTAAATTCTAAATTGAGTTGTTGGTTGATGTTAGATGATGATAACTTAGAGTTATGCATTGTTGGATTGATGAAAAATTGATTAGATCAAATTTCCCCAAATCCTTACCTTGGCCGAAACTATGACCCTGGATTTATTCATGGTGATTTTTTAATTTTGACACTTGGATGTGTTAATAGCATCAAATATATATTGAATGTTGATTTAATTGGATTGAAATCAATTTGGATGTTAATTTCTTGCCTATTGCCGTGAATGAGCATGTTGTTGGAGACTTGATTTTGCTTCAATTTGTGTTGAACATGAATTGAAATGATAAAGCATGATTAATTAGATTAATTAATATTTTGGAAATGTTAGATTAATTAATTAGCTATGTTAATTACACTTAAATTGAATTAATGTGATATTTGGAATATTGTATTAATTTAAATTAGTCCCTAAAATACTAATTGGGCTAATTTGGTTATATTTGGATTAATGGGCTTGGTTGGGCCAAGTTTGGTTTTGGACAATTGGGTTGGATCCAATTGGGCCAAACTATTTTCATAAAGTCTAAAATATGATTTTTATGTCTTTAATAATTTAATTGGGCATAATGGGCCAAAATTAATTTTTGGCATAAGTGATTCCTAAATGAGCCAAAGCATTATAGTTTTGATATATAATGGCCAAAAGTCTATGCCTAAAGAATTAATTAAAAGCCCATTGGACCTAATCGAATTAGCATTGGATGCTAAATAGACCTTTGAGACCATTTGGATTGGATTTGGAATCTAAGTCTATAAAGGTATTAATAAAATAAGTGTAATTGTTTAATTTGGAATTAAAATTGAATTAGTATTGAATACAATTTAAATTGGATTTAATATTGTAGTTCGATATAATTCAAGAATACTTACTTTGAGTATTTATTCTTAAACGAGTTGGACTAGCGCAAATCAAATTGTTGTATGAACATTGGATGGTCATTAATTGAAGAATTAATTAATTGGATTAAATTGATTGACAACATGCTATGTATGAATGCTTGG
The DNA here is from genome assembly GCA_019454045.1 of Zanthoxylum bungeanum. Taxonomy (NCBI): domain Eukaryota; kingdom Viridiplantae; phylum Streptophyta; class Magnoliopsida; order Sapindales; family Rutaceae; genus Zanthoxylum; species Zanthoxylum bungeanum. Next base: position 19,030 of record SKCR01039705.1, read on the forward strand.
ATGCATTTGTTTGAATAATGTATATCAGATGAATATTAGTTGAGTGGAGGCAATTTTAGAAATTGTTGTAAATATGATATTTTTTTGAAATTGGACATGCGTGTCCAGCCTATCACCTCTTATTAGGGGTTGCAATTTGGATAAAGATTTGTTTATTCATTTGATTCGATTCACTTTAAAGCGAATACAGATTTGGAAAAATAGATTCTTTTAATAAACGAGTCAATTCAATTCGATTCATTTATTAAACGAATCGAATACGAATTTAAGCTCATGAATTCGTTTATAATTCATTTTATTATTTTTTTTGTTGCTATTTATTGTTATTTTTCAATTAAGATTCGAGAAATTATGGCTAATTACCAAAGAAAAAAAATAACATTTTCGATATTTGGTAAGGTATTTTTAATAAATATATTAATTACATATTTTATATGTATATATTTATGAAGAATTAATGTAAATCAACTATGGTAAATTATGATATTAAATAATATCATGACTAAACGAATATTCGTATTCGATTCGTTTAATAAATAAATCGAATACGAATTCTGATAGTAGGATTCGTTTAATAAACGAATCAAATACGAATCCATCATATTTCGATTCGATTCGTTTAGGATTCGATACAAATTCGATTCGTTAATTCATTTTGTCACCCCTACCTCTCATTCTCATTGTATTTCTCTTCTTACCAATTCCCCTCAATGAAAATGAGATTTCTTATAGTGTTATGTAATTGGGTACTTATAAGAATGTAAAGTACTAGAGGGAGAGAAGAAAATAGAGAGATTTATTCTAGGAACAAAATGTGTATATCCATCCGCATATTATTATTATATTTATCGCTCCTTATTATGCTTTTAGAATGCATGTTTAAGGGTGTATGATGTGACCTAATTTCCAATTTACGAAAACGCCCTCGTTTTTAATATTAAGTGTTTCCTTCCATTGAATGGTTCTCTCTCAAGATCCAAGATTGGCTTTGATTTATTGGCCAAAGTCAAGATCATTGTCTATCGCGGATGTGTTTAAACCAAGAAAGCTTTGTTAACATCGCATGTCTTGGGCAGTTGTGACTTGTTGGCAAAAGTCAAGGTCACTTCTGTTCATCGACGTGGATTACGAAGTTTTCCCACTGTCAATGGGTCGCGCTTAACTGGAATCATTAAGCTTGTTGAGCCAAAGCCAGGGCTTAGTTGATTCAGAGGAAACATGTTAGGAATTTTATTGGATATATGTTTCAGACTTGGATGTCCAACTACCGGATCTAGGAATTGGATGAGATCCAATTGATCTTAGAGATCTACCTAGTTAAATTTTATATAGCTTGTTGGCCAAAGTCAAGGTTGTGTATTATTTAATGAGATCCTAGCCCACTAGGAAACTAGGTTTCCCGAGTACTCAACGGAGAGTTAGAGGCTCGCCGAAAATTAGTGGGAGGCTGGTATTAAATTTACAATTTCGTTTAATACTCGCTAATATGTGCGCTCTATTATTACATATATTAGTTGGACTAATATTCATTTATTGTTTTCTTTGAACAGTTAGAATGTACTCAACACTACTCCATTTGTAGTTGGTTATATAGTTGGACTGTAGTAACCATTGTATTTGAGTGTATCTGAAACACTTGATTGGATAGTTGGACTATAGCAATCAAAATGGCTGGAAAGATAAGTGTTATGGACATAATCATGGGAGAAAATGTCTTTAACAGCGTAAATTTTCTAGGGAGCTGAGAAGTTGCTGCTTTATGTAATAAAGAGACCCCTCGAGCCTGAGCCCGGACTTGAGCAGCCGGTAGAGCATGAGCTTTGGAAGACTTATCGTGATGATAACTTTACTGCTCAATCCGTTATGCTTGCTGCAATGACTCCTCAATTTCTTCGTTAGAACAAAGGATTTGATCTTTATGCGATGATGTTGAAGTTGAAGGATCTCATAGATCTAATCTTAGATCTCAGAAGTATGATTTGCAAAAGAAGCTCTTTCACTCTCGTATGTCAGAGGGTACATTTTTCGAACACTACGTGTCGCAGATGATTGCTAACATCGAACAGCTGGGTCAGCTTGCATTACCTTCGAGGTCGAGACTTCATAGTTGATCTTACAGTCTCTGCCCGATTGCTGGGGCGGGTTCGTCATGAACTATAATATGATGAACCAAGAGAAAACTCTTGGAGGGTTAATGACTATACTGAAAGAGGCAGAGCCAGAGCTTCTGAAAGGCAAGAAGCACGGGGCGTATCTTACTTTGACATCCAAGAAGGCCAAGGCTTGGCCGAAGGCTTCTGGGGGTGTGAAGAAGAAGAATGGCAAGACTCAATCGTCACAGTCTTTTGGAAAGACAAATGACATATCCTAAGACGCCTGCCTACACTGTGGCAAACGGGGTCACTAGAAACGTGACTGCCGTAAGTTCTAGGTGGACTTGAAGGAATCGAAGGCGGGCAATGCTCCGGCTTCAGGTATGTTTGTTATTGAAATAAACATGTCTACTACTAGTTTTAAAAATTGGATTTTTGATACTGGATGTGGTACTCACTATGTACTGATGTGCAGGATTTGCGGAATAGCAGGAGACTGGCTTCATGGGAGATCGACATGTGAGTCGGAAATGGGACGAAAGTCGCTGTTTTGATCGTTGGCACCTATGTTTTGAACCTGCCCTCAGGGCATGTACTTACATTAGGAGACTGTTATTTTGTACCTAGTTTGACTAAAAATATTATCTATATATCTAGTTTAACCCGATGCGGGTATACCTTTGTATTCAGAAACACCGGATGTTTTATTTATAAAGATAATATTGAGATATGTACAGCAGATGTGAATAATAGTCTTTATATTTTGAATATAAACGAATCTCAAACATAGAACATGACAAATAAAAAGCTTAAATTGAGTAAAACAGATAAGACTTATTTGTGGCATTGTCGTTTGGGACACATTAACAAGACTCATATATCCACACTTTCGAAGAATAGATACTTGGACGGATTTGATCCTAATTCATATGATGTCTACGAATCTTGTTTGTTAGGTAAAATGCCTAAAACACCTTTTAGTGGTAAAGGTGTACGTGCCACCGAGCTGTTAGCCCTCGTTCATAGTGACATATGCGGGCCCATGTCTAACCAGGCTAGAGGTGGATATGAATAATTCGTAACCTTTACGGATGATGCATCGCGTTATTGTTATGTGTATCTTATGAAACACAAGTCGGAAACTTTTAAGAAATTCAAAGAGTTTCGACACGAAGTAGAAAAACAGACTGGCAAAAGTATTAAAACATTACGGTCGGACCGTGGTGGAGAATACTTAAGCAATGAGTTTCAAGATTACTTGAAAGAATATGGTATTCTTTCACAGTGGACTCCTCCTAGAACACCTTAATTGAACGGTATGTCCGAACAGAGAAATCAAACTTTTTTTGGACATGGTAAGGTCAATGATGAGTCGCACGGAGCTACCAATTTCCTTCTGGGGATACACATTAAACAGTGCAATATTTATTTTGAATAAGGTTCCGTCAAAGTCTGTTGGATAGACTCCATATGAAATATGGACAGGAAAGAAACTGGGTTTCTTATTCCTGAAGATTTGGGGATGCTGGGCATATGTTAAACGTTTGGATAGTATCAAACTAAAACCCAAATCGGATAAGTGCCTATTTATAGGTTATTCCAAGGAAACGAAAGTATATTATTTCTACAACCCACAAGAGAATAAAATATTTGTTGCTCTCCATGCGGTTTTCCTAGAAAATGAATTCATGAATGCAGTGGTAAGTGGGAGGAAAGTAGAACTCGATGAAAATATGAGTGATAATGTTTCTGGAATCGAACCCCTCACGGAACACGAACAGTCCATCATGGATGAGACTGTTCCATAATATTCTAATAGATAAGAACCTCGTAAGTCGGAGAGAGTCAGAAAACAACCCGAGAGGAATGAGTTTCTGATCTCACCTCATGTAGACATTAATCTTATTGAGGAAGATGAACAGCTACGTATGAGGAAGCGATACAAGGTATCGACTCCGCTTTATGGCAAGAAGCCATGAAGTCCGAAATGGATTCAATGTATACCAATCAAGTTTGGACACTGGTTGATGTACCAGAAGGCATTAAGCCTATTGGTTGTAAATGGGTCTTGAAAAGAAGACAGACATGGAAGGCAACATACAAATGAACAAAGATAGGCTTGTAGCTAAAGGATATCATCAATGACATGGTGTCAATTACAACAAAACCTTTTCACCCGTTGCCATGATTAAATCCATTCGGATAATGCTTGCTATTGCTTCATATTTTGATTATGAAATATGACAGATGGACGTCAAAAATGTTTTCCTTAGCGGAAACCTTTTGGAGGATGTTTATATGCAAAAACTTGATGGTTTTTTCGTACCAAAACATGCAAACAAGGTTTGCAAGTTAAACCGATTCATTTATGGATTAAAGCAAGCATCGCTTTCTTGGAACCAACGTTTTGATGAGATCATAAAATAATATGGTTTCATTCAAAATGAAGATGATTCTTATGTATATAAGAAAGTTAGTGGGAGCGCACTGACATTCATTGTCCTATACGTTGATGATTTATTACTTCTTGGCAATGACATTCCCATGCTATAATCGGTGAAAGCTTAGATTTCATTAAAATTCTCCATGAAAGACCTGGGAGAGGCATCATTTATTCTATGAATAAAGATCTACCGGGACAGATCTAGAAAGCTGATGGGACTCTCCCAGACCTCGTACATTGATAAAGTATTGAAGAGATTCAACATGGATCAATCTAAGAGGGGGCTGCTTTCGGTGTCACATGGCGTCTCTCTATCTAAGGATATGTGTCCTAAAACTCAAGATGAGAGAGATGCAATGATTCGGATCCCATATGCTTCAGCAGTCAGATCGATCATGTAAGCCATGATATGTACGCGACCTGATGTCTCATATGCTTTGAGCATGTGCAGTCGCTATTAGGCCTATCCAGGTGATGGTCACTGGATTGCTGTAAAGAACATCCTTAAGTATCTTAGAAGAACTAAAGATGCTTTTTTAGTCTATGGGGAAGGAGAACTTGAGGTGACTGGGTTCACTGATGTAAGTTTCCAAATCGACAAAGACGACTATAAGTCGCAATCAGGGTACATATTTTGTTTGAACAACGGAGCAGTGAGCTGGAAATCTTCCAAGCAAGAGACTGTTACTGATTCAACAACAAAAGCGGAATATATTGCTACAGCTGAGGTAGCAAAAGAAGCAGTTTGGATCCGTAAATTCCTAATTAGATTATGAGTAGTTCCGTTAGCAGCTGAGCCCGTACCTTTGTATTGTGACAATAATGGGGCTATCGTACAGACTAACAAACCACGGTCTCATCAACAGTCCAAGCATGTACTTCGAAGGTTTCATCTGATTCGTGAGATCATACATCGTGGTGATGTGAAGATCAAAAAGATCACATCAGATGATAACATCATAGATCCGCTGACGAAGGCTATATCTCAGCAAAAGTTTGAGCGACATGTACATAGTTCATGTGTTAGATACTTGAGTGATTGGCTATAGGCCAAGTGGTAGATTGTTAGACAATTATGACCCATAGCATCACTATTTATAAAGAACATTGTGTTTTTGTACAAATTAACTATGTGACAAAAGGAAATTGATATTTCATCATTATTGTAATTGGATTACTTGGATATATATTAATGATAAAAGTCCATATGATTAAATCGGATTAATAAGATATGAGACAGTATTAATCTATGAATGATTTAATCATTAAATATCCCTAGTCGAAGTATTATCGAGACTGGATATTGATAATGCGGAATAGATTAGTATTACACTTGTGCGTGTTATGTAAGCTTAACGACATAGTTCTCATATATTTAGGTATTGGATACTTATGCAAGTGTGATACGAGGTTCTGTTAACCGTTAGATCGTGAACAGTTTGCTCTGGATAGACCCACTCGGAATCTCATTGGTAGTATGACTATGTGTATATGGGAATCCGAATCAGGGTAGGTGTATGTGATCTTTAACTTGAGACTTACGTTGCTATTACTTGCGACAATCAGTTTAATTTAGTATTGGTTGTCCGGAGCTTTAACAGGTTCTGTGTACGCCTGTATTGGGTTTACTGAAAATCGTAGTGTATTGGATATGATGTCAAGATGGGAGTATCACTTCAATCATATGAAGATGATGGTCACACAGGATACGGAACTAGAACTCTTAAGTTCTGCAGCTATTGGGAAAGTATGACTAGGTCATGACTTTCCGATTACATAGATTAGTTACGCGGGATCTGATATATGCTTCGTAGGGGGCAGACACAGAGCCAGCCCTAGGCCTATCATATGACATTAGATACTGGATCGTATTACGCATTATATTAGTATTACTACGCCTGATATAGATTATATTCCTTGGCGGATATTTCTGGAGAATTGGGTAGGTACGGTGTTTTACTAGAAGCCAACCATGTCTTGTAAATCGGTGAGAACGTGGTACGGGGTACGCATGTGTTCGGATAGTCCGACAACCGTATTTACTACCAACATATCCAAGAATCTCATGGGTCGTTTCCCAAAGATTCACCAATGACATTTGACTCATATATAATTAATCTGGGATTAATTATGAGAAAGAAAATTAATCTGAGATTAATTGCGGCAAGAATTAATCTGGGATTAAATTCGTATAGAAGAGAGAACGCGATTAATTTATAATTAATCCATAAAATAAATTTAATAGTTAAATTGGATTTTCTATTTAATTTATTTATTTGGGGCTAAAATAATATATCGGATATATTAATTGAAATTGGATTTCAATTCGAAATTAAAATTGGCTTTTAATTCGGGCGAACGAATTAATTTGAAATTAATTCAAAAGCGACTATCGTAATAATTTTGAAAGACATAATTATTTAATTAAATTGGATTTATTTATGTCGCGATAATAAATTTGTTTAATTTGAAATTAAACGAACCCGGGCACAAACTGAGTTGTGTGTTGAGTAAGCCAACACAAATTTTGAATTTAAATGTGGTGGGACCACATGACTTACATCACTTGTCAAAAGTTGATGTGAGTAGTGCATTCATTTAACAACACAACAACCAAGCTTATTGCAACAACAAAACTATTCATCTCTCTTCTCCCTCACATTGCCGTGAGCTTCTTTCTTCATTGTGAAAATTTTGCTTCAAAATTTTCATTAAAACTAGCACTTGGGGAGCCATTTGAGGTGATAGGAAAACTCATCCAAGGACCAAACAACATACAAAAAGCTTGGAGCTTCATCCAAAGAAATGAAAATTTTGAAATTTCTCTAAATCAATGTAAGTATTTCCGCAACTTTACTTGATTAATTCACATTTATAATCATGTTTAGGATCTTGGAAGCATGTCTTAGAGATTAACAGATCGATGATGGGTGGCAGTCCATCAGCCACGATAAGGATCCGATCGATAAAGAAGGCATGAACCACATAGTTGCTAGAGAGCAAATGCCATGCAAGCTACTAAAGTTTCAAGAGAATTACAAATTCAGAGATTACTCAGCTCTAAATTAGGAGGAGCTAATAACAAAAGCATAGGTGCATTTGAGAGCCTTGAAAAGCGAATTCAAGACCGTTCAAGTTTATGTGTCACATGCTTTTTGTGGCTACTGGGAATGTTTGAGGCTGAACATTCTTGGGCTACTGGAGATGACAGTCGTTAAACCAGAGTTGTCACCGGGGCTGGAGCTGACGATGGAGGATCTTGTCGTTGATAATATTGTCAACACCAGAATCGAATTGGTCTCAAAGGAGCTTGTTGATCAAATGTATGAAAGGCTCCACCGGAGCTTATTTAACAATTTATTTGTTTTGTTTTTTTAGAGTAAAACGAAAATATTTTGATCCATCATGTATTTTGACCCAAAAAAAACCCTTATGACGTCATCCTCAAGTTAACTTTTTTAATATCAAAGTGGTCATTCGACACAAAATAAAAAAAACAGAGGTGGTTCGAAGTCATTATCAGAATTTCGTAGTAGCCACTTGTATATACCCCAAACCAGAGGTACTTCAGAGATAATTTCTCAATATTCTAAATGGTTTTAAGATTCATAACATGATATAAATCGACAAGCAACCAAATATTAATTCTGAGTTGGATTGGGATGAGACTCTTCACCAATTAAACATTAACCCTTTTTTTCTATAATCAATTAGGGTTTTTTAATTTTGATAAATCCTCATAAGGGTTTTTTTGCAACTCTGATGTGGGCTTGGGGGGCTAGAAATCAATTGTTGTTGTAAAAGACAGTTTCCTATGTTCAACAGATAATGGCAAGAGCTAAGAGCATTTGCGAGTCAGCTGAGATCACCAAGCTTCAAGAAGATTTGGCAATTGTGGACAATCGGACTCAACAAGAAGTCAGCTGGTCATCTCCTCCTCAGAATTGGGTTAAGGTGAATGTCGATGCGGGGATCAATTGTACAAGAAAAACACTGGTCTAGGAGCTGTGTTTAGGAATAATATTAGTGAAATTCTTGGAGTTGTTGTAGATCAGGAACAATTCACATAAGATTCTAAGTTAGCAAAAGCTCAAGCTATTAAGATGGGGATTCATTTGGCCAAGCAGTATGGGTTAAAGCCGTTAAGTATCGAATCAGACGCTAAAAATATAGTGGATCTAACTAAGGGTACTATTACTAGCTCCAATTTTTTTTTTATGGACTATCATGGAGATTCAAGTTGCGATGAAAGATCCGAATTACTTTAAGATTCTGTTCAAACCTCGAACTTGTAATGTTGAGGCTCATGCTTTAGAAAAAATTGCCAATAATTTCCCTATTTCGGGTTTTTAGAGGGATTTTATTCCCTCTATTATTGCGTGTAATTTGGTTTTCTCATTTTAATATACATTACTTCTCTCAAAAAAAAAAAAAAAAAAATCAAATTCAAGTGACCAAGAGTACAAAATGCATTCATTATTAGTTAAGCTACGCGCTTCACACGATTGAAACTAAGGTTGTCTAGTTGCTCTCATCAATCCTCTCTCCTAACTGTCCCCTAAATATAATAGTATAGAGTAGCTTTGAAGATATTAGAAAAATTAAGACGTATATATATATATTCTTATTTATCAAATAAAAAATAAAAACAAAGAACAACGAAAAAAGATGAATTCATACCAGTGATGTTGGGACATGTCCTTGAATACGCTTGATGCGGGCAAAGGCAAGTAAAATCATTAAGAGTCTTGTTATATCCACATTTCCCTCCTGAACTACGGCAATCCCCGCATCGATCTTGCTCAATATTCCACTTAACCTCAAATCCTTGTTTAATAACTTCATCAATAGTCATTAAATTTATCGTCAACTGATGAACATAATCCTTCAGGACTGGTATCAAGAGACTGATTTTGCACAACCTTGCTATTATTTCATTACTTGAAACTGCCGGTGGTAAGAAGTAAGCATCACGTGGCCTGTTTTTTATCGGACACGAGAACTTGTTACCTGCCTCATCTTCAGTTGGATCACAGTCGTAAAACAAGGTGGCGTATTCGTCGCTGGCTGTATAATTGAAGAGATTGGAATCCAAGGTAATCGTTTCAAAGGTTTCAGGACAAATGTCCAACATAAAATCTGTTTTTGCAATCTTCAGGACTTGAAATTCAGGAATTATTTCGATGATGTGATACTTCTGAGACATGATGTGTATGGTGGGTTTATCTCCCTGGCAATCAAGTTCGAATCCAGGATTACCGCAATATTCAGGTTGGTCTTTTCTCCGAAAAGGGTAGCTAATTCCTGATAAATTTCCGCAGCTGAAAGATGCAGAACAATTGGAATATCGCTCGTCAGAGCCATAGACAAATACTGGGAAAATAGTGAAGAAGAAAAGGGAGATTGGGAGAATATCAAAGGCCATGATCCAGAGAGATTGATAATTAATTCAATGGAAGCTTTCAAAGACTGAGTAGGTTTTAAGGAATAGGGGCACCATTACTTAATAAAAGAACTCTTAGGTTGTTGACTGAATCGGTGGGTTAGAAAATTGCAAGTAAACGAGGCCTAATTTCAAATAAACTCAGAATCTAGTCTGAGTTGCAGATGTAGCCTATAATTTCTTCACTAGAATATGAGTGATAAATAGTATTGGGCTCTTGAATAATAATAATAATAATAATAAAATAATATATTTTTCTTTCAAAAATAAAAGCAAATCTAACTTGGTAATCAACTAGGAAGCCAAGTTCTCATTATTTAACCTGTTCAATCTCATAATTAGATACCACTAGAAGTTATTAAATTAACAACTTGTAATTAAAGACATTGAAAAGGTGTGTAAGGAGATACTTAGGGATGGCAAAATCTGGATCCGGACCCGGGTCCGGATCCGGAAGAGTTTAGGTTACCCCGGGTTCGGTTCCGGACCCGGGTAAATATTCTCGGGTCCGGACCCGGGTAGACCCGGTCCGGATCCAAGAACCCAGATTCATTTTTTTTTAATTTTTTTTAAAATTTTAATTGTATTATTTTATATTTATATTTGAATTTTGTCAATTTTATTAGTTTTATTTCAAATCTTTTAATTTTATTATATTATATTATTTATTTATATATATATATATGCATAATATTTTATATTCTTTATTATAATCTAATTTTTTTTTGGACCCGGGTCTACCCGGTGCGGACCCGCGTGATCCCGGGTCCGGACCCGGAATCACCCGGGTCTTAATTTTAAAGACCTGGGTCGGATTTTTTAATTCCGGAATCGGGTCGTCCGGGTCCATGCGGACCCGGTCCGGGTCCGGGTCTTGTTGCCATATCTAGAGATACTCAACCATTCTCAACCCCTACAGTAAATTGCAAATCTTTCACTAAAACAATTGTAAACGTTATTATACTTGATGAAAGATTTTGATGATGCAACACTCTCAACTTCGACCACTCACAAAGCATTACAAAAAATGTCAAAGCAAAATGGATGTGAAGATGGAGTTCAACAAAGAAATCAAGCGAAGTCTTATAGTTTAGGGCTCTCAATATAAGTGAGTTGATAATTCTAGTATTCTAATCTCATAAGACTTATACATATTTATAAAATACATTTGGGTCAAGTAAATAATATTTTCAATCTTCAAATCATATGTTTTATGTACTGAAACCGGCATACCGGTCTCTAATACTAGCATACTGGTATCTTAAACTCACTTTGTATGCTCTCTGAAACCATACAACTTTATACCGTTCGGTATAGAATTTGCATAGCTAGTGGAACGGGACTGATCATACTGGTCCTCATACCGGTCAGCTAACCAACATACCAGTATCCATACCGATCAATAATCCTGTAGGTCATACACTTATATGTTCAAACTGTCATATTCTTATAACTATTTGAATTGACAGACCGGCATACCAGTCCCAGATCTCGGCATACTAGTCTCTGCGTTGAAACAGAGCCTGTTTTGCGTTTCATTATAAATTGAGACCAAAATTCATTTTAAAATAGTTTTGAAATGTTCTAACACCTTCCAATATTTTGTTCAAAAATAAAAAACAAAGAGAGAAACAAAACCTTCTTGATCATTCACAAAAGCTCATACACTACATTTTCATCATCATTTAGTGAGTTTGAATTTACTTGGATTAGCAACTCACATCCTTAATCTTTTTTATCCTTTATGAGTACCCAAGTGGTGTTGTAAAACCTTTTTCTTATTTCAAAAATTTATGGTTGTGAAATCCATTTTTGAGTGGGCATACTCAAAAGGGTGAATTTATGTAAGGGTTTGGAGTGAACATATAGACAAAACTCTTGATTTTTTAGCGAGCCTCGAAAAACTCATAGTGTGGATTTTACATAATGGAAATCTTCAAGCGCTGCTTGGAGGAGTGGACGTAGGCATTATTGGCCGAACCACTATAAATTACGGTGTTAATTTCTCTAACTTTATCTCTTTAATTTATTGCAAGTTTCATATTGTATTACTTAGCAAAACTTGTCATTGGCTAAATTAATTGTTGAGTGTAATATTTGAGAAAATTAAATTTTAAGCTTAATTGGTAAAACTACTAACTAAGTAGCTTAAAATTGAAATGAATTTTGAATTCCGCATTATTGTGTTTAGTACCCAATTCACCCCCTCTTAGATATAATTGTTATTGTTTATGTGCTTGTAGGCAATTTCAGCAAAAGTGCAACAAGACTTAGGGGGTTGTTAATTTTTGTTTGAAGTTTTAATTTAGTTTACTGTAGGCATTTATCAGTTTCGGGTTGATATATAAATTAAAGACATTTACTTTTAATGGAAAAACTAATTTTTTATGAATTTTATCAGACTTGGTCGAAGCTAAATCACGAGGGAAATTTTATACCTAAATGAGAATCATAATTTATTGATGCATATGTGTTATTAATCAATTTTAATATGCATTGCTTGGTTTAATATTTCACTAACATGCAATCAAGAAAATATAAATATGAGGACTTAGGAAAACCTGAAATTTGTAGAAGAAGATGAAGAACTTAAAACCAAGTCGAGTTGTATCTTTCCTTAAGAACTTATTAGTCCCGCCTCGGTGCTCTACGAATGTCTTGTGGCTAATGTTCTCCCAGGGTTACTTGGTTGCTTCTTGTAGAAGGGACACTCCTTTCTCGAAAAACTTGAACAATGACAAATGATTGAAACTCTCTCTTCACTTAGACTCTTTAGAATGAATGAATGTACTTGATTTCTGGATTTTCTTAGATGCGTAGAAATGAATTCAAGGACCCCTTTTATAGGCACGAAATGGTGCCTTTATGGGCACCCTTTGGTTTAAGGTGTAATCCTCCTAAGAATTATACCCATTCCTTATGCCTTTTGGAGCTTAGAAATGTGTACTTCCAATTTGGAGGACATGTCCCTTTAACTTGTGATTTTCTCTTAAGACAATTCTTAATGGACGTGTCTCTCCTACATGGAAGGGTGCCTTTATTATTAGCACTGTGTCGATTGACAATCATTATATTGAACTTGAAAACACCCTCAATGAAGTATCATTTTCCTACATAGACATCATTTTTGGTCAGTACAAATTTATCAGAAATAAATACAAGCTTGAAACCATTCTTGCTAAGGATTGAACCCGAAACCAAGTTTTTCTGAAATCAGGAATATGCAAAACATTCTTCAATGTAAGCTCTTTCTCGGATGTCATCTTCACAACCAGTGTGCCTTGTCCAACCACTCTAGAGGTAAACGAGTTTCCCATTGTTAGATGATTACCACCATCGACCTTCTGATATGAGGAAAATATTTTATTGTCAACACAGATATGACTAGTAGCCCTATGTCTACCCACCATTTTATCGGATTCCCAACCAAGTTGGCTTCTGTTACAACTGCTGAGAGGTTCATTTCTGAGATCTCATCAGTTAGCAGCTCATCCTCAGTGACATGGGCCTCATTTTTCTTTTTCTTACATTTGTCATGGGACTTCTTGTTTCTGCAATCATTTTCCATAACTATTTGAATTGACAGACCGGCATACCAGTCCCAGATCTCGGCATACTAGTCTCTGCGTTGAAACAGAGCCTGTTTTGCGTTTCATTATAAATTGAGACCAAAATTCATTTTAAAATAGTTTTGAAATGTTCTAACACCTTCCAATATTTTGTTCAAAAATAAAAAACAAAGAGAGAAACAAAACCTTCTTGATCATTCACAAAAGCTCATACACTACATTTTCATCATCATTTAGTGAGTTTGAATTTACTTGGATTAGCAACTCACATCCTTAATCTTTTTTATCCTTTATGAGTACCCAAGTGGTGTTGTAAAACCTTTTTCTTATTTCAAAAATTTATGGTTGTGAAATCCATTTTTGAGTGGGCATACTCAAAAGGGTGAATTTATGTAAGGGTTTGGAGTGAACATATAGACAAAACTCTTGATTTTTTAGCGAGCCTCGAAAAACTCATAGTGTGGATTTTACATAATGGAAATCTTCAAGCGCTGCTTGGAGGAGTGGACGTAGGCATTATTGGCCGAACCACTATAAATTAAGGTGTTAATTTCTCTAACTTTATCTCTTTAATTTATTGCAAGTTTCATATTGTATTACCTAGCAAAACTTGTCATTGGCTAAATTAATTGTTGAGTGTAATATTTGAGAAAATTAAATTTTAAGCTTAATTGGTAAAACTACTAACTAAGTAGCTTAAAATTGAAATGAATTTTGAATTCCGCATTATTGTGTTTAGTACCCAATTCACCCCCTCTTAGATATAATTGTTATTGTTTTGTGCTTGTAGGCAATTTCAGCAAAAGTGCAACAAGACTTAGGGGGTTGTTAATTTTTGTTTGAAGTTTTAATTTAGTTTACTGTAGGCATTTATCAGTTTCGGGTTGATATATAAATTAAAGACATTTACTTTTAATGGAAAAACTAATTTTTTATGAATTTTATCAGACTTGGTCGAAGCTAAATCACGAGGGAAATTTTATACCTAAATGAGAATCATAATTTATTGATGCATATGTGTTATTAATCAATTTTAATATGCATTGCTTGGTTTAATATTTCACTAACATGCAATCAAGAAAATATAAATATGAGGACTTAGGAAAACCTGAAATTTGTAGAAGAAGATGAAGAACTTAAAACCAAGTCGAGTTGTATTTTTCCTTAAGAACTTATTAGTCCCGCCTCGGTGCTCTACGAATGTCTTGTGGCTAATGTTCTCCCAGGGTTACTTGGTTGCTTCTTGTAGAAGGGACACTCCTTTCTCGAAAAACTTGAACAATGACAAATGATTGAAACTCTCTCTTCACTTAGACTCTTTAGAATGAATGACTGTACTTGATTTCTGGATTTTCTTAGATGCGTAGAAATGAATTCAAGGACCCCTTTTATAGGCACGAAATGGTGCCTTTATGGGCACCCTTTGGTTTAAGGTGTAATCCTCCTAAGAATTATACCCATTCCTTATGCCTTTTGGAGCTTAGAAATGTGTACTTCCAATTTTGAGGACATGTCCCTTTAACTTGTGATTTTCTCTTAAGAAAATTCTTAATGGATGTGTCTCTCCTACATGGAAGGGTGCCTTTATTATTAGCACTGTGTCGATTGACAATCATTATATTGAACTTGAAAACACCCTCAATGAAGTATCATTTTCCTACATAGACATCAATTTTGGTCAGTACAAATTTATCAGAAATAAATACAAGCTTGAAACCATTCTTGCTAAGGATTGAACCCGAAACCAAGTTTTTCTGAAATCAGGAATATGCAAAACATTCTTCAATGTAAGCTCTTTCTCAGATGTCATCTTCACAACCAGTGTGCCTTGTCCAACCACTCTAGAGGTAAACGAGTTTCCCATTGTTAGATGATTACCACCATCGACCTTCTGATAGGAGGAAAATATTTTATTGTCAACACAGATATGACGAGTAGCCCTATGTCTACCCACCATTTTATCGGATTCCCAACCAAGTTGGCTTCTGTTACAACTGTTGAGAGGTTCATTTCTGAGATCTCATCAGTTAGCAGCTCATCCTCAGTGACATGGGCCTCATTTTTCTTTTTCTTACATTTTTCATGAGACTTCTTGTTTCTGCAATCATTTTCCATGTGACCGCTTTTTCCACAGATGTAGCACTTCCCCTTGAACTTCTTGTTTGCTTGGGAAGAATCAGTTTCATTGTTCTTTCTCTTTCTGCTACCATTTCCACCCTTGACGATGTTGGTCTTAGACTCCATAGTCTTGTAGCTGGCCTTCTCGGACTTCATGTTGTCCTATTCAATCCTCAATCGAACTCCAAGGTATTCACGACTCATCTATTTCTTTTTGTGTTTCATATAACTCCTGAAGTCCTTTTATGATGGAGGCAATTTTCAATAATTGTGGCAACTTGAAACATCTCGCAGAGTTTCATTCTTTCATCCAGTATTTCATGAATGATCAACTGTAGTTCACCCAACTGAGATATTACGGTTCTTGAATATATCATTTTGTAGTCCAGGAACCTACCCATGATAAACTTATTTTGTCCAACATCCTATGATTTATATTTCTTCTTAAGAAATTCCCATATAATCTTCGTAGAAGTCATGTCTTGGTACACATTGTACATGGCACTGTCAAGTCCTCCCAAGAGGTAGTTCTTGTACAGGAAGTCATCCGACGACCATGTCTCTTCTCGTAGTTTCTTAGCTATTTATGTTTCTCCCTCCACAGGACCCGAATGATCTTTGAGATACTTAGCCAACTACATTGTTGTCATTGTTGGGATATATGCCCTAAAGCTTCATGTAATGTAAACAAAATTATATTTTATGAAATAAAATGATGCATTATTCATTTATCAAAGTGTTTGTTTAATATCATATATTGTAAATTATCTTATTTACCCTAGATTACTCATGTACCTCCAGACTTAGTGTATAAGTGTCATACACAAGAGGATTTAAGTCTGAAGTTAGTAATCTAAAATAGTCCATAGAAAGCAAACAAATATGGTACTTTGTTTCTGGTTTATCTATAGCTGCGGTCCATTCTATATTTTTATGGCGACCTTGATTCGAGATCGTCCATGTGGAGACAAGAGAATAGAGGCACCTTATATGATGTGATCATATAGAACTGGACCTAGATAGAAATGAATTTCTTATAATATCTGTTAAATATAGAAACTCATTTAGATCTACTAGATGGTCATAGATGTATTGATCTTAATCTTGAGTGTACTACGAACTCCTGCATGGCAGATTATATCCTTTGATTTACAATGGTGAGGTTGGTGTAGCAATCCCGACCAATAGCTACGTAGTTTGGGGACATGGTTTAATGTGTAGCTGGTGACGTTTTACATAGATATGAAGTTCACTTCTTCTAGCGAGAAGTATATGAGTATCTTCCTTAAGGGTTCATTCGATACTTGAACGGTTAGAGCGCTCGAGTCTTTCTATTACGAATAAAAAGATTAACATTCATAATGGTTATGATTAAATCGTTCATTAGAGAATCAATGGTACTTAAGATAAAAATAATTAGAGGGGTATAACAGATATTATGATTCGACTCTAATTACGAGTTACTCGTGAAAGACCGATCCGTATGTAATGACTATATCGATAGGCACCGACGTGGTTCGGGTTAATTTATCTATATGCGGCAACGGGAGTGCAACTTCGTATTTTTAGTGAAATAACCCAGAGTTCATAATTCTAAATAATTAATTAAGAATATAATTAATATTCTGGGATTATTGGAGCTCAGAATCGTAGGTCTATTTGGTCTATGTGCTAGCTCGATGTACTATAGCAGATTAAATATAATTGAATAGTCCAATTATATACTCACATATGTATAATATATATTATTAATATGATTAATAATATTATTTTGTCACACTTGAAACTATATATTAAAGTTTAATATGTGGTTTTTATGATAAATGATTATGAAATAATTATTTATTATAAATTATTAAATTATATTATTTAATAAAGGTTAAATTTGGAATTTCCAAATATGAGTTTTGGAAACCCTTGGATTGGTTTTGGTAGTTACTCATTTTTTAAATGTGAGAATATATTTATTTTGTAACATCTTTGTCTTTATGAAAAGAAAATGATATGTTACAAAATTATTTTTGAAAAAAACCCAGCATGGCCGATTATTACCTAGTGGGAATGGCAAGAGTTTATTTGATTTTGGAAATTAATAACCCTAAGTATAAAAAGGAAAAAGTTTTTTTCTTTTTAGCTAAGCCTCTCATTCCAACCCTAACCACCATATCTCTTGTTCTTAGAATTCTCTCAAGTGCTGAGAAGAGGAAAAAAAGAACAAAACAAAATCAAAACAAAAATACCTAGTGTGACACTTAATCTCTAAAGAGTTTACAGATTTGTTTGTGAGGATAGCCCACCATATTTTCTGTTTGTGACGAGATATAGCACGGAAGACTATTTGGTGTCGAACTAAAACTCGCCATCTTCTCCATCTAATACATCACACGACAGTGAGTAATTTTTTGCTCACTGCCGCACACAAAAAGTTTGTAACGGGGCTCAGTTCAAATTCCTTTTGATCCATAATTTTTGGGAACATAGAGGAATATTTTAGGACTGTGTTGGGGTTATGAAAAATCAGACCTGAAACTCAGTGGTAATTGACGTAAATAAGGGATGATTTGGGTAATGAACTGGGCGCATTTCGGATCTAAAACAATCCAGTTTTACATCGCTGTTTAGTGGCTATTCCGGGACTGAAATTTTGTTAAAAATAAAAGTAAAATTTCAGTCGGAGAGCTGGTTAGATTCGACCTTAAGGAGAGAGGGGCAGAAAAATTTCTAGTCTGATCCCGGGTGTCTAACGTGTTTCCTCTATGCTAGAAAAATGGTTCATACAATTGGCATCATAAGAGAGGTTGAAATTTTTTCTTAACCCTTCTCTTTTCATTTAAAATTAATGGCTTTATTTATTTATGAGTTATAAATAATAATATGCATGTTTAGATGAGTAGGCACAAAATAATATTCATGAGATGAATAGTTATTGATGATTAATGTCATGAATGAATTTTTACATTGGTCGTAAATTTTTCCAGCTCTTATTTTATGTTGGTTTTGGTTTTGGGATGTAAGGCCATAAGACAATTCTTTACAAATATTGTTATTTAATTTTCCTATGTAAAATTTTAATTTTTTATAATTTGGAGTACAAAAGTCGCAAAAGGAGCCAACACCACAATGTAGCAAGGATTTGAAGACCAAGGAATGCCTTGAGAATTTTTTATACTAATTAGATTAGTATAGGAAAAATAAGAGCCCGATCAATGTAAAATTATTTTCTTAATGTTGTATGTATGTTTAATGGGAACCCCACCGCCAAACCACCAATTCTGGGCTTAAGCGGAGCACGTAAACCCCCGGCTGTCCCAAGCTCTTATAAGAAACACACCCTTGGATTCGAACACAGGACCTCAAGATGAGATCCTGGACCCTACACCACCAAGCCACATCTCTTGGGGACGTTTGAATAACATGTCATATAGCTTAAGGTGGGGTGCCTACTCTTGCATTTTCACATGCCTTGGTTGCATAAATATTTTAGACATAAAATATGATTTTATGTAAATTTATAATGGTTAAATTAGAATATGGTATGCATGAAAAACTATTAATTAGATTAATTGGTTTTATAGTTTAAAATTGGAAATTCTAATATAATGGGCTAAATGAGTGCATCATGATTTCCACTGGTATATAGGATGGAAATCCAAAGGTAAATTTCATAGATGATTTCGAATGAACGATAATGTAGTCTGCACTCGGGATACAACTCTACGTACCATTGGATTTTATAACACACTTAGATTAATTGAATAGTTTAATTAAAATTTTGACCACTTTAGAATTTTAAATTTTAAACTTGTTAGTGTTCCAATATCTTAAGAGTTAAAATATAATAGGTCACTAAAAATAGCTCAATCAAAATTAGTTTAATTGAGTAATATAATTAGTAGAGACTAATGGATATTAGTGAGTTAGATTTTAAGAGTTAAAACTGGTAAGGTCACTAATAGTGTACTAGTGTAAATAAGAGTTATGATTTAGCCGTCATAAATTTATTCACACTAGCAAATTAAAATATTAGATATTTTAAAATAGAAACCTTAATTTTAAAATAGTGAGTGGGAGGGGGGATATACGACATTACATCCCTCAATCTCCATTGTTAGTCCGAAAATATGAGATTCAAAAGGCACCTCGAGATGGATTTGGTTTCGTCCCCCTTATGGATGGTGTCCATTTTGGGTCAATATCAAGTTTGGATTCCGAGAAGATAAGGACTCTAGATGTATCTGGTAAACCGACCTACTCTACGATGACACTTCACTAATTAAGTCCAAGTGTTCCGAAAAGACGGGTCACACTCATAAATGAATGATTAAATGTTAATCAAAATTCCTTGATCAAATCAAATAGTGGTTGGTTAATATAGGAATAAAAGTTATTCTCGTATATATTAATCAATCGAGATTGTCTCAATCTATCATGCAAATACTTGTCCTACCCTACGTCGACATTTATTTGTGGGATGATAAATTTTATGTGGCATAGTAATTCTCTTAGGTTTCTAATTCATTATTCATGGTTCATGCATCATATTTAATTTTATGCCAAAATATTTGATAATTAAATATGCGATATTAAATGCATGTTTACTTTATTTTATTTCAGCCATGGTTTCTGTTAATGCTGGTTTTCGCCTGAGTTCCACAATCGAGAATTTGTAGTATGAGGGCACTAGCGATCCTGCAAAACAAAGACAAAGTGAGCGGGGAGTACTGCCCACCGGTGTGGAAGGTGCCGTAGGCACTCCGACGCTCAAGTCAGTAATGAGAATAAGTAGAAAATAAGGAAAAGCAAGGCTCGATGTTTCCTTGTTCTTCGTATGATTGTTGTGAGGGCGGTGGGTTGGTGTTTTGAGAGCGAAATATTTTGTAAGCTCAAAAGAGATTGCTTAAGTTTCCGAAGTGAAAAAAAAACATGCATTATATTGTAGATTACCTTTTCCTTTTATAAGTACTTTGAGAGGTAGGCTCATTTATACTTTTGTCCGTTTGCACGTTCTAAAACGGCTAACTTAATAGAATGAGTTATGTGCTCAGGCGGTTTTCTGGTTTGGTAACTGACGAGTTTATGGGCCATTTTGGTCAAGCCTTTTATTGTGTTTGGGTTTGTGAGATTTCTTAGTCCAATTTCAATTTATGAAATGGGCTTTCTTTAGAGGGTTTTGGGTTCTTAGTGACTGATGTCTAGCCTTATGGTTGGTCTGGTGGTGAAATGATGATTTTACCATTGGGCTCAAATTTGGCCCGTACAATTTGTTCCTTACTCTCTAAGTCGAAGAATCTTTGGCTTGGAAAGTACTTTTTCGAGTGCATCGTCTGTCCTTGGGCCCAAATTTGCCCCGTACAGTTTTTTCCATACTCTCTAAGTCGAAGAATATTTGGCTTGGAGAATCTTCAATGTCGTTTGGACCATATGAAGGCCAAATCTTGATCTTGACTCGTAGTAAGCCATATGGGATGTTCCCAGTCGACTGGACTAGATGAAGGTCCAGGATGAGCTCCATAGGATAGGTCAGAGGACCTGGGGAGTCTTCAAGGTTGTCTGGACCAGATGAAGGCGAGATCTTGATCTTGACTCGTAGTGAGGCATATGGGCTATTCCCAGTCGACCGAACCAGATGAAGGTCCATGATAACTCCATATGACTATTCAGAGGTCCATAGGAGCCTTCAGTGTCTTCTGGACCATATGAAAGCCAGGTCTCGAACTTGGTTTAACATCAGTCATGGGGAATGTTCCTAGTCGACTGGACCAGATGAAGGTCCAGGATGAGCTCCATACGATATGTTAGGGGACCTGGGGAGTCTTCAAGGTTGTCTGGACCAGATGAAGGCGAGATCTTGATCTTGACTCGTAGTGAGGCATATGGGCTATTCCCAGTCGACCGAACCAGATGAAGGTCCATGATAACTCCATATGACTATTCAGAGGTCCATAGGAGCCTTCAGTGTCTTCTGGACCATATGAAAGCCACTTCTCGAACTTGGTTTAACATCAGTCATGGGGAATGTTCCTAGTCGACTGGACCAGATGAAGGTCCAGGATGAGCTCCATACGAGTCGTCTAGACCATATGAAGGCCAGATCTTGATCTTGACTCGTAGTAAGCCATAAGGGATGTTCCCAGTCAACCGAACCAGATGAAAGTCTAGGATAACTCCATATGACCGGTCAGAGGTCCATAGGAGCCTTCAGTGTCGTCTGGACCAGATGACGGTCATATCTTGATCTTGACTCGTAGTGAGCCATAGGGGATGTTACCAATCGACCGAACCAGATGAAGGTCCAGGATAAATCCATATGACTGGTCAAAGTTCCATAAGAGCCTTCAGTGTCTTCTTAGACCAGATGAAAACCAGGTCTTGAACTTAGTTTAACATCAGTTATGGGGAATGTTCCCAGTCGACTGAACCAGATGAAGGTCCATGATGAGCTCCATATGATAGGTCAGAGGACCTGAGGAGTCTTCAAGGTCGTCTGGTCCAGATGAAGGCCGGATCTTGAGCCTGTCTTCATCGAGCACTATGCTTCAGGCATGAAATATCGACTGGGATCCTCAAGAAGTCTTAAGCTACATATATTGAGATGTCATTTGGGGCATTTGATAAAAGACCCAAGCCACGTTTTGAGATGTCGAATGAGTCATCCTCACGCCCAGTCTCTATGTAGTGTCGAGTGGGATGTTCATGTCAAATCTTCCTTCTTGAATTATCGATTGGAATGTCCATGACAAGTCTTTATTTTGGTTGTGTCGAGTGACACCTACTACTGCGACAAGTCTTCATATGGTGTCGTGTCGAGTGGAACCTGCTCATGTGCCAAGTCTTTATATGGTGTCGTGTCGAGTGGCACATGTTCTTGTGCCAAGTCTTCATATGGTGTCGTGTCGAGTGGCACCTGCTTCTGTGCCAAGTCTTCATATGGTGTCATGTCGAGTGGCACATGCTCATGTGCCAAGTCTTCATATAGTCGTCAGCCTATCCCGACTTCCCCTAGTCGATAAAAATGAACATACCACTTATTCGATTATATATGTAATGGGCCTATGAAAGTTTCTAGGCCCTTCTTCAAATATCTATGCAACCCTTGTGGGGATTACGAGGTATTTTAGGCGGGATTTCGAGGCGCCAAAACGAATGGTATGAAAGAGAGTGTTGATTGCTCTTTCAATTCATTCACCAAAAACCTCATTTTTTTCAACAAGTTGGGAGAAGTCTCGAGCCTCCAAAGTATTCTTCAAACTCTTCTTGTGTTCTTTATAATCTTTAAAAGTTTATAGCTTAGATTCAAGTTGTTCTTAGTCAAAATAGGCTGTTTGATCTTGAAAGTTATAGTAAAACTCTTGAGACTTTGTTTGAGGATTTGGGTAGTTTTGATCTTCTAGAGAGTAGTGAATTTATGACATTAGTGTTTGTAGTTTTGTCGTTTGGGAGAATATCGAGTGAAGAATCTTTGGGTAGCTTAGGTACACAAATTGAAAGGTTTATTGAACCATCTTCGATTGAGTCGAGTGGTACCGAAATTTATAGGGGTCGAATGAAGATCTTATTGAGGTTGGACTCGTAACGATAGCTGAACCCCCATCAGGAATACCCACCGATGCGATTCCACTGAGGTCACTACCTGTCATTGGAGAGTCAAGTGGTATTCCAAGTACAAGTGAACCAACAAACATTTTAACTCGAACCCTGCTAGTCGAGTGACTGAAAAGTCAGTGAGAGAGATGAGATTGAAGTACATGTTTTCTCAGTCAATAGAAGTCAGGCTAACCACGTCGACTGAAAGGATTGATTATCAAATTCCTGGGTGGATTGGGTTTTCTCAGTCAATAGAAGTCAGGCTAACCTCCTCTGTGGAAGGAAGTTTTTGAACCTGAATGTACCCATTTGGCTTTATATAAACATATTTTAGCCGTGATATTGTGTACTAGGGCGATTCAAGTAACATTTGGGAGGCTGATGTTATTAACATCTCTGACTCCTGAGGAGTTTTTGTGCGCATAAGAAATTATGTCGGGTCCTTTCAAGGTGCCTTCACTTGATGAAATGAAAAGCAGAAGGAAGACTAGGAAAGCCAAAGGGAAGGAACCTGAGGCAATAGAGGTTGAAACCCCTAGGCCCATGGAGGTCATTTCGGCTGATATACAGGCCGTAACGAACATCTGATAGAGAAGGCCCCGACTTCCAAAAAGATGAAGGTTGTGATTGAAGTGGAGGATGACTTATAAAATGTTATAGTGAGGATTCCTCATGGGACGACTGCGATCTCGGACCCTTCCAGCCTTTCTAAATTCATAAAATGGCTCCTCCTTGAAGAATATGAACAGTGGCTAACCGAGTTAGGTCCGTCAGAGAAGAATAAAAAAATTACAGCCATGAGTTATCAGGTAAAGTGTTGAGTTCCCGTATATATTTTAATAAATCTTTCTGTCGAATGGTAAATCTTATAAATTTATTTTTCAGGTTATGAAGTGTGGTCTCTTTATGCAAGAGTATGGTGAGTTGAGCCAAAGGCGGATGAGTGAGTTGAAGAAATCCATAACTGCAATGAGGAAGAAGGTAGCAGGGTTGAAGTCTGGACTTAATACTTCCGAGAAGAAAGGAAAAGGGATGGAGAAGGAGCTGAAAGAGACCAATGCGTTACTTGAAGTGGAAAGATAGCTATCTGAATCCACCATTGAAGCCTACAGGCAAGGCTTTGACAATGTGAAGAATGAGAATGAGCAGCTGCTCGAACAACTGGAGATGATCACCTTTGAATCCATGATGAAGGACAAAAGTAATCTGATGAAAGAGTATATCGCTGGGAAGAACATTGACTGGAAGCCATAAAAATGGATTCGAGAATATGATAGGCTGGTAGCCGGGCTTTCTCTTTTGAGTGATGGTGAAGCATAAGAGAAAAGAGAGGAAGTGCAATCGAATGAGGCTGGGGATAAAGAAGCTGCAATAGCCAAAGTTGAGATGATGATAACTGAGGGTTAAGGAAAAGAAAGCGAAGATGTTGATCTATTGGGAGTCGACTCCACTGCTCAAGTTCAAGATGCTCCTACCGGTGTGAACGTTACCGCCGAGGACCAACCTTCTGAGGCTCTGAGAGCTTTAGACTTGTAACTTATTTTTTATTTCACCTTACCCCTCCATTTTGTATAAAACTAAGATTTTCGAATGGGAAAACAAAATTTATGTAATTTTGAATGCATTTCATTTAAATGTCGATCCGTTTTACAAGTTCCAAAATAACAAATCTTTATTTCTTAAAACATAACTAAGCATGCGCACATTACCGGTAGAATCGCTTGAGATGAATTACGTTCCAGCTATTGTGGATGAGCGTTCCCTGAGTCGTTTATAGTTTGTAAGCTCCTTGCCTAACTACTTTTGTAATGACGTACGGGCCTTCCCAGTTCGGTCCAACTTTACTGTCCCCGATCTCCTTGGTGTTTTGGAAGACTTTCCGCAAGACCCAATCTACTTCTTCAAAGGTTCTGCTCCTAACATTTTTATTGAAGTACTTGGCTATTCTCTGCTGATGGGCTGTGAGTCGTATGAAAGCCCGTTCTCTTAATGCATCAATAGTATCAAGGTTATGATTCATAAGTTTTCAATTCGAATCTTCCTCTAGCCATTGGTAGTGTGGGGAAGAGATGCTTTCTTCTTTTGGGATTACTGCTTATGTTCCAAATGTAAGGGAGAATGGGGTTTCTCCAGTTGATGATCATATCGTTGTTCTGTAGGACCACAAGACTCCTAGTAGTTCCTCTGCCCAAGTGTCTTTCGCCTTCTCCAATATTTTCTTCATCATGTTTATTATTATTTTGTTGGATGACTCGGCTTGGCCATTATCTTGTGGGAAGCGTGGAGTGGAAAATCTCAACTTGATTCCCCAATTCCTGCAGAAGTCATGGAAATGATGGCTGATGAATGCGAACCATTATTAGTCACGATTTCCTAGGTATCCTAAATCGGCATATGATATTCTTCCATATGAAAGTTTGTACTTCTTTATCTCATATCCTGGCAAAATATTCCGCTTCAATCCACTTAAAATAGTAGTTTGTCAGTGCCAACATGTAGACTCATTGTCCCGAGGCGGTTGGAAGTTTCCCAACAATATCCATCCCCATTTCATGAACGGCCAATGGGATAAAATAGGATTGAGCCTTTATGGCGGTAGGTGTGAAACTGGGGTAAATCTCTGACATTTCTCGCATTTCCTTAAGTAGTCTGCAGAGTCGGCTCTCATGGTAGGCCAATAATAACCTATCAAATGGGCTCGACATGCCAGGCTTTTCCCTCCTGAATGGTTCCCATATTCCCCTCCATGTAATTCCGCCAATATGTGTTGTGCCTCTTCAAGGGTGAGACACTTAAGATAGGGTCCGGAGAAAGACCTTTTCAGTAGTTGTCCACCGTAAATGGTGAATCTGGCAGCTTATCTTTGGATCCTTCTGGCTTCACTTCTATCTTCTGGTAGCGTGGATCTTGCAGGTACTTTACAAGGGGTGTCATCTATGAGTCGGCCTGAACAATCGTAACGACTTCTTTTGTTTCTTCCTTCCAAATAGCTGGCCACTGTAAGTATACTATTGGAATAGATTGGGGTTTGTCCCCTTATATTGTCAAAACGAGAGTGGCCAATCATCTGCTTAAGAATTTTCTCTTCTTGGAACTTGGGTAATTGTGAGTTCTTCAAATGCCAACTGAAGATCTTTCACCTTCTGTAAGTAGGACGTCATTTGAGGGTATTGTGCTTGATACGACCCTTGGAATTGGATCTAAGTTCTCTGGCTAAATTTAGACCAGCTATTAATGCCTCATATTCTGCCTCATTGTTGGTGACTTTAAAACACACTTAACTGCTTGTTGTAGCATGTCACCTTTAGGAGTGGTGATCAATATCCCCAAATCGCAAACTCTCTTATTACTGGATCCATCAACCGCAAGCTTCCAAGGAGTAGTCGATTGGACTCTATGGACTTCTGATTCAGCAACAACATGTAGGTCGGGACTAAAGTCTACTATAAAATCTGCTAAGGCCTGAGACTTGATGGCAGTCCGGGGTTGGTAAGTGATGTTGTGTTCGCCAAGCTCCACTGCCCATTTCTTCAGTCTCCCGGACAACTCCGGTTTATGGAGAATGTTTCGCAGAGGAAATGAAATATAAACTGCGATCGGGTGCCCTTGAAAATAAAGGTGTAGCTTCCGAGCAGCCACTATTAGAGCGAACATTAATTTTTCCATTTGGGTGTAGCGTGACTCTGCATCCAGCAGTGCTTTACTCATATAGTAGATTGGGAGTTTTGTCTCATCCTCTTCCTGATCAAGACTGCGCTGACTGCTTGTTTAGAAACTCCCAAGTAGAGAAAAACCTTGTCATTGTCGCGTGGTTTCAACAACATGGGCGGGGAAGTTAGATAACATTTAAGTTCTTTTAAGGCTTCCTCGCAAGCTGGGGTCCATTCGAAGTTCTTTACTTTATTAAGGGCTGAAAAGAATAAAAAAAACTTTTGTCTATTGACTTGGAAATGAACCTATTCAGAGCAGCAACTCTCTCTGCCAGTCGCATGACATCCTTCGGGCTAGTGGGAGAGGGGATGTCAAGGATGGACTTGATCTGATCTGGATTGGCTTCTATCCCCCGTTGAGTAACTATATACGCGAGAAATTTGCCTGAAGCGACACTAAAAGTGCACTTCGTGGGATCCAATTTCATGCCATATCTCTTCATCGTGTCGAATTCCTGCGCCAAATATGGGAGATGTTGCTCGGCTTCCAATGATTTTACCAACATATCGTCTATATAGACTTTCATAATTTTCCTAATTTGATGGGAGAACATTTTGTTAACTAAGCGCTAAAAGGTGGCTCTAGCATTCTTGAGGCCGAATGGAATCACCTTATAGCAATAAATACCTCTGACAAAGGCAGTCTTCTCTTGGTCATCCGAATGCATGAGGATTTGATTGTAGCCCGAGTATGCATCCATGAAACTTAACAGCTCTATATGTGGTAGGGGGAATGAGTCCTTTGGACAGGCTTTGTTCAAATCTGTGAAGTCAATGCAAACTCGCCACTTTCCATTTTTCTTTCGAACTACCACCACGTTGGCAAGACAATCCGGGAATTGAACTTCATTGATTGCTCCATTCTGTAACAGTTGTTGAACTTCCTCATCTATGATTTGATTCCTCTCAGGCGCAAATTTCCTTCTCTTCTGTCTGACAGGAGGGTAGTCTGGGTCAACATGAAGTTCATGGTAATTAACTCGGGGTCAATCACGGTCATGTCTTTATGTGTCTATGCGAAACAGTCATGTCGCTTCTTCAGGAAATCAATTAAGTTGGCTCGTAGCTCGGGATCTAGATTAGTCCCGACTTGAACCTTATGATCTGCATGTTGTGGGTGTATTTGGACCTCATCAAGCTCCTCAATACTTGGAAGTGTTGGCTTCGTAGCGTGAGGTCCTTTCTGTAATTGCTATGCAGAATGAGGTTTTGCTTTTAAGATCGTCTGGTAGCAACTCGTGGCCGTGGATCTATCTCCCTTAATCTCTTGTATCCCTCACTTCATGGGGAATTTTAGCACATGATGGTAGGTGGATGATATTGCCCTCATCTCATGAATCCAAGGTCTCCCAACGATAAGGTTGTAGGCCGAGGGACTGTCTAAGACCAAATACGTGGTCATCTTATTGACTCCCCATGCGTAGATTGGGAGAGATACTTCTCTCATGGTGAATTTTTATTCACCACTGAATCCAATCTACACCGTAGACCACTTGTTTATTTTTTATAGCTCGACTCCCATGTCCGTGAGGGCTGTGGAAAAGATGATATTGGCTGAAGAGCCGATGTCGACTAGCACTCGTTTGATCATGAAATTCATGACTTGCAAGGATACCACTAAAGCATCATGGTTTGGATTCATGTGGCTGGAGCTGCTATCGTCGGGGAACTCTATAGTCAGGTTGGTGAATTTTCCTTCAACCAACATCGTAGGATGAGGAACGTCTATTTTTGTAATTCTTGCATGTCGATTGGCAGCCGAATATGAAACGCCACTGACTTTCGACCCTTCTAAAATAAAGTTCACCGTGTTGTTAATTGGCGGTGGTAGAGGTGGGCCATATCTTTGTCCATCTCTCTCATCTCTTTAGGCTGATGTTGTCTTCCCCTTATCTGTGAGTAGATCTTTCAAGAACCCTTTGTTCAGCAACTCCAAGACATCCAACCTCAGTGCCACGTAATCTGTTGTCGTATGACCGTAGTCTCGATGGAACTCACACCACTTACTGGTGTCTTTCTTCATAGAGCTGTGACTGAAGCGTGGGGGCCATCTTACTTCATTCCCCACCTTCTTGAGTACTGAAACTAACTCTCATGGGGAAACTGTGAAATTGTAGTCTGTGAGCCTTTGTCTGTTTGGAGATGTCCTCTCTTGAGGCTTGTACGACAAGGGTCGACGTTTGAAGTCTTTGCGAATGGGTAGATGTTCCCTCCTCTGTTGTATCCTCATGTCTGATGATTGAGAATGAGCTTTTCTTGTGAATATTCCTTGCGATCTCTGAGTCTTTTGATTCTGTAGGATGGAATAACTTTCATTTTTCTTGTTCCTTTTGTCTTCTTCCCGTCTGATTTCAATATGGGAGAGATACTTCTCCCATGGTAAATTTTTGTTCACCACTGAATCCAATCTACATCGTCGACCGCTTGTTTATTTTTTATAGCTCGACTCCCATGTCCGTGAGAGCTGTGGAAAAGATGATATTGGCTGAGGACCCGGTGTCTACTAGCACTCGTTTGATCATGAAATTCGTGAATTGCAAGGATACCACCAAAACATCACGATGTGGATTCATGTGGCTGGAGCTGCTATAGTCGGGGAACCCTATGGTCAGGTTGGTGAATTTTCCTTCAACCAACATCGTAGGATGAGGAACGTCTATTTCTGTAATTCTTGTATGTCGCTTGGCAGTCGAATATGAAACGCCCCTGACTTTGACCCTCCTGAAATAAAGTTCACCGTGTTGTTAGTTGGCGGTGGTGGAGGTGGGCCATATCTTTGTCCATCTCTCACATCTCTTTAGGCCGATGTTGCCTTCCCCTTCTCTATGAGTAGAACTTTCAAGAACCATTTGTTCAGCAACTCTAAGACATCCAACCTCAGTGCCACATAATCTGCTGTTGTATGACCGTAGTCTCGATGGAACTCACACCACTTACTGGTGTCTTTCTTCATAGAGCTGTCCCTGAAGCATGGGGACCATCTTACCTCATTCCCCATCTTCTTGAGTACTGAAACTAACTCTCATGGGGAAATAGTGAAATTGTAGTCTGGGAGCCATTGTCTGTTTGGAGATGTCCTCTCTTGAGGCTTGTACGACAAGGGTCGACGGTTGAAGTCTTTGTGAATGGGCAAATGTTCCCTCCTCTGTTGTATCCTCATGTCTGATGATTGAGAATGAGCTTTTCTTGTGAATATTCCTTGCTATCTCTGAGTCTTTTCATTCTGTAGGCTGGAATAACTTTCATTTTTCTTGTTCCTTTTGTCTTCTTCCCATCTGATTTCAATATGGGCTCGAGCCAAAGCCTGATCCATTGAGTATCATCGAAATTTAGTGAGCTTTTTGTAGAGCCTACTCTCTGAGAGTAATCCATTCCTGAATACTTCTACTATTTTAGGTTGCTGGAGATCTGAGATTGTTATCCTTTCTTTATTGAAGCGAGCTACGTATCTTCGCAACGATTCTCCCTTCCGCTGCTGGATGGCGTTAAGGTCGTCTGAAGTCTTCTCGAGCCTGCATGAGCTGGCGAAATGCTCTAAAAATTTATCTGCTAGCTTTTGGTATGATTTGATGGATCTGTATGGAAGATTGATTAACCAAGTAAGGGCAGGGCCCGCCAATGTTTCCCCGAATCCTTTGCACAATCCAGCCTCATATTGTTTCGAAGTCAAGCCAGTCGACATCATCTTATATTTGTAGTGGACAACATGGTCGTCTGGGTTAGTGGATCCATCGTACAACTTCATTTCTGGAGGGCTGAACTTCCTTGGCAGCTCGATGGAAGTGATGGTCTCTAAAAATGGGGTATCAAAGATCAATCCAGCTCGGCTCTTTCTTATTGGAAACCTTACACCAAGTAGACTGGATAAAATTATTTCTTTAAACTCGAGCATTTCTCATCGCATATTGGAGGCTGCTTGCCATGCTTACACGGTTGGGGAGATATGTTGACTTCTTTCTTAATTTGGTGGATGGTTTTCTGATGGCGGATTGTTACCAGCCTCATTATTGAATTCCTCTGGGAGACTGGTTGGGATTGTAGGGTTGCTGGGCTGATCTTGAGTGTCAAGATGCTGAGAGGTTGAAGATATTTGTTCCAATTTCTTTTGAAGGTTTGCGTTGGAATTTTGCATGGCCAATTTCTCTTCTTCTAATGTTCGTAATCGCTCTTGAAGCATGGCTAATTATGCTACCACATGATTTGTTGTCTGCTCACTGCTCGAAGCCATGAGTGGTTGTGTTTAGGAATCATAGACCGAGAGATCTTTGCCCATTTTGAATCGCTAAGGCCCCACGGTGGGCACCAAATTATGGATGCTGGTTTTCGCCCGAGGTCCACAATCGAGAATTTTTAGAATGATGGCACTAGCGATCCTACAAAACAAAGACAAAGTGAGTGAGGAGTACTGCCCACCGGTGTGGTGGGTGCCGTAGGCACTCCGACGTTCAAGTTAGTAGTGAGAATGAGCAGAAAATAAGGAAAAGCAAGGCTCGATGTTACCTTGTTCTTCGTTTGATTGCCGT
Source organism: Zanthoxylum bungeanum (assembly GCA_019454045.1). Classification (NCBI taxonomy): domain Eukaryota; kingdom Viridiplantae; phylum Streptophyta; class Magnoliopsida; order Sapindales; family Rutaceae; genus Zanthoxylum; species Zanthoxylum bungeanum. Next base: position 50,513 of record SKCR01039705.1, read on the forward strand.
GAGGGCAAAATATTTTGTAAGCTCAATGGAGATTGCTTAAGTTTCCGAAGTGGAAAAAAAACCTGCCTTTTAATGTGGATTACCTTTTCCTTTTATAAGTCTTTTGAGAGGTAGGCTTATTTATTCTTTTGTCCGTGTAGACGTTCTAAAACGGCCAATTTAATAGTGGAGTTATGTGCTCACGCGTTTTTCTGGTTTGGTAACTGACGAGTCAATGGGCCATTTTGGTCAAGCCTTTTATTGGGTTTGGGTTTGTGAGATTTCTTAGTCCTATTTCAATTTACTAATTTGGGCTTTCTTTAGAGGGTTTTGGGTTTAGTGACTGATGTCTGGCCTTGTGGTTGGTCCGGTGGTGAAATGATGATTTTACCCTTGGGCCCAAATTTGGCTCGTACCGTTTCTCTGATAATTTTCATTCTCTCTAACGATAAATTAACGGGAGAAAATTATATCAAGTGGAAAAGTAACATGAACAATATCATGGTTTGTGAAGACCTAAAGTTTGTTCTGACGGAGGAATGTCCTCTCGAGTCGGCCAGAAATGCTGGCCAGGCTGTACGTGATGCCTACCAAAAATAGGTTGCGGCTAATGAGAGGGCATGTTGCTACTTGATAGCATGGATGTTCGAGGTTCTTGCTGTAAAGCATGAGCATATGGCTACAACATCGCGAATGATGGAGCATTACAGGGCATGTTTGGGCAGCCTTAGAAGCTTCAACGTCATAAGACCATGGTCTCAACGATGACCACTAGGATGAAGGAAGGGACATCAGTCTGAGAGCATGTCTTGAGGATGATGACCTATCTTAATACTGTCGAAACCCATGGAGCTCATATTGACGAGCGGAGCCAGGTGACCATGTTTATGGAAACTCTTCCGAAGAGTTTCCTGCCATTTAAAATCAACTATATTATGAACACGTTGTCTTTTACTTTGACCATGCTGCTTAATGAGCTCACCCACTACGAGTCCATACTTGTGGATCCTCGTAACCCAGTGCTGAGGCCAATATTACCGAATCTTCTAGATCTACCAAGAACAAGAAGAAAGACATTGGGAAGGCTAAGGCTAAGTCTATAAAGAAGAAGATTAAGAAAGGCTCCAAGGATGCCAAGCCCAAGGGAAAGTGTTTCCACTACGACAAGGACGGGCATTGGAAAATGAAATGTCCTAAATACCTTGCTGAGTTGAAAGAGAAGAAGGCTACAGGTAAATACGAATTACTTGTTATCGAATCTCTCTTAGTGGAGGATGATGAATCCACATGGATTGTTGATTCTGAAGCCACTTGATTACATCCAAAAAGTACTCGCGATAATCGCTGTATAGTTGGGGTGTCGATTCCTCATATAGATGGTTACAAAGAACTAATTCACTTAATGAAAATGTTAGCAATAACTTAATTAAAGAGAAGGATTGAATTGGTAATGTAAATTAAAGATCACGAAAAACACTTAAAAGTTATCAGTAGAGAAAAGTAGCAAAGCGTCAAGAATACCTCTTGTATCAAATCCCTATATTAAGTAATTGATTCTTTTTATTACTCAATTGAAGGTTTCACATCCCAAATCAACAATCGGAAGACATTTCAATTCAAAATATTTTAATTTCTAAGGTAATCGATGAATTATTTTCTCTATGTTAACAACATACTACGTTATCGTTATGACCTATCTAACGTTGACAATGTACCACAAGTAATAATGCAACATAAGATCAACTCATAAAACAACATAAGCAGTCACAACTGGGTTTCCCAATCACACAAATAAGAAGTATGACTATTCTTATATGCAAGTTGGTAAAACACAATCTCTGGGTTCATAATCAAAAGATAATAAAGAATAACAAATCATCAATTATATTAAACGTTAAAAAGTATTCATGAATCAAAAACATGAATATAAGAACTTAATTACAAGAGTTCATCATTTGCTTTGCCTCAGAGATTAGTTCCTATAGAAGAAAGAGATACAACTAGGATAGATCAGAGAAACATCATGTCTGGCTTGTGGTTCTTTGTTCTTCTCTCTCAAATATGTGATTTCCACTATTTGTTGTGTGTTTTTCCTCTCTCCTAGGGTTTTGGACGAACTTGGGTTTATATAGGGAAGTCCTGGAGTCCTTATACGCATAAAATATGACCTAATTAAGATTTTGGAACTTTACCGAGGTGCCGCGGTGTCGGAAAGTGGCGTTGCGGCGCCCAACTCTCGTGTGTGTTGTATGGAAGAAGGTTGAGGTGGCGCCACAGCGCCAGAAAATGGGCGTCGCGACGCCAGTGCAATTTTCCGGTGTTGTGTGTTATTTGTTTTCGCTCTTCCCGCGTGCTTCTGATGCGTTCGTGAGGTCCCGAAACTTGTACAATTGCTCTAATCTTCATGTTACATTGCTTCCTAATAACAAGACATGAAAACACTATAATTAAGATAAAATACTTAATAATTAAGCCGAATTAGTGATGTTCAAAATACATTTTCATGCACTTATCACAACCCCCAACCAGGTTATTGTTAGTCCCTAGCAATTCAAGCGCGAAAGAAAATAAGAACTAAACTGAATTAAAAATAAATAAATAAATAAAAACTATTTAAGCCACTTTCGTAGGGATCATGATTGTATTTAGCGTATGCAATAAACCTTTAAACCCCTAGGCGGCTCTAGTGGACGAGATATAGTCTCGTGAGGGCTTATAGCGATGAAACCCACAAAAGTCATTCAAAACATGCAATCATGCAAAAATAACAAACTGAAATAGTCTCAATAATTACACATATTATCATCCTCAACAAATGCCTAGTAATGAAATCAGAGAACTTTCAAAATACTCAAAGCAACTCAAATCCAAGACTTGAATAAATCATCTAAGACATACTCATAGTGTATGTGTAAAGGTTCATTCACATCTCGACTCCTAGGTATGCCAACTCAATGATTTTGTTTTAAAATTGGGATCTGATGGGTCAAACCAACCTAGATATCTCAAATGTGCTCTGTAATTGCCTTTTTTTGCTCAGTATGGTATGATTTTTTTTCTTTCTCTTTTTCGTCATTCAAAATCTTTTTTTTTTCAACACACCTACCCTTTAAGGTAGCATTTCACCTCATGATGGTCCTAACACTCGCCCATGGGTAGCTTCACGCTTATCGATTATAGGTGGCTTAGTTTCTTCTTTTTATTTTTCTCTTCTTCTTTCTATTTTTATTTTTAATCATACCATACATCATAATACTAGCAAATCAAGATAGACATCTAAGCAAAGATTCATTCATCGACATGCAATTTCTTCAACTAGTCACTTTACCAACTACCTAGGTTCTTACTGCTAAAAACCTTTAGTTAAGTGCTTACGAGTCTAACCTAGATCAACTACACAAGACATCAGATAAAAGTACATTAAAGAACTTATCGTTTCTAAGATTTCATCATAAAGTAAACAATACTCATCATTGGACTTATGTTTTACTATTAAGGACTAAAAAAATATTTTTTTTTTTATAACATGTATTATTACTACATGCATCAGGTATTATCACTACAAGCATTCATGTCCACATTTAAAACTTGCATTGTCCTCAATGTAAGATAAACATAAAGAAACAAGAGTGAGGAACAACACTACCGTGCATGAAGTTGATCAGGCTCCCGCTGGTAAGACTTTGTTTGTGTGGCTGTGTAGGTTGCGCTAACACCTGCATAAATACTCATGCAAATAATAAACATGTAATTAGCACACAATAAAATAAAATAAAAGTAAAGAAAATGACAAAATAGAATAAAATAAATGCATATGCAATGGTAGCCTCCCCGCTAGCTCTAAGTTTAACGTCTTTAGCTAGACTCAATCACCCAAGTTGTCATGGTGGCTTCCATGTAGCGAACCAAATAGTCCAATGTTCTTTCTTCTTCGGCAGACATTGGTGATTAAGACCTGAAATTTTTTTTCTAGCTGTTGCAGTTTATCTATGGATCCCCCAAGGTCTACTGATGGTTGCAATGTTAGGATACACATATGGTAAATTTGGCTCAACCTCCTTTTTAACTTTCTCGGGATCATCTTCAGGTGAGCACTAACTCTCATTTTCCTATTTTTAGGGTTCTTTGGAATTAGTTCTAGTTCGAGAGGGTGAGATTCATGTTCTAAAGAAGTTGTTTTCGATGAGACTGTGTCTATCAGGTATGTATAGAGACATTCATCATCATCTCGTGGTTGTTTCTCAATATGAAAAATATTTACTTCCAGTGTCATGTTCTCAAATTATATCTTCATGAGATCGTTCCTGCAATTGATAAGGTATTAGCTATAGCAAGAAAATATCTCCATAAGATAAGTGGAATTTTTGACTCACTGATAACCACGGATTGAGTGTCCAAAATCAGGAAATCAACATGGTAGTAGAATTTATCAATTTGCAGTAAAAACATCCTCAACTACTCCCCGCGGTGTTTTGATAGAGCGATCAGCTATAAGGATGGCAAAAAGCTCGGGCCCGATCCGGGCTGGGCTCGAGAGTGGAGGCCCGCTCGGCCCAGCCCTAAATAATATTATTTATATTTATATTATAAATTATATATATAAATATTTATATAATAAATTCAAAAATATATTTAATTTTTTTATTAATAAAAATCGGGCCGAATAAAGCCTGGCTCGAGCCCGGGCCCGAGTAGGGCCGGGCTTTTCCCGTTCCCGGGCCAAAATAATTCTTGTCGGGCTCGGGTCGGGTTTTTCAAAGCCCGGGACCGGCGCCACTCTTAATCAGCTAATTGTAAAACCTCATATGTAAGTTTAATCTCTCAAAGTCTTAGCTGCATATAGATAAATTATGGCATACAATTAACTCTAGCACCTAAATTTAATAAAGCTTGACCAAGCTAATATGTGCCAATGTGGCAGGTAATGGTGGGACATCCTGGATCTTTGTACTTTGGTGGAGTCCTCTAGTCAATCACTTCACTTGCTTGCTCTGTCAGGAATGTAGTATTCTTCACATGATGCTTTCTCTTCATGGTGCATAGATCCTTTAAAACCTTCGCATATGTGAGAACTTGTTTGATCACATGTAACAGAGGAAAGTTAATCTTTACTTGCTTTAAATATTCTAAGATATCACCATTAGGGTCTGTAGCTCTCGCAATAGGCCTAAGAGCTTGAGGGAAATGTACTCTCACTGAGCTCTGTGTCTCTTATTCTTCCTGAGGAATATTGGTACTAATATTTTGGGGTCACCTATAATATTGGAGGTGTCCTGCAAACCTACCTCCTAACCACTCCTAGTGATTATTACGTTAACACCTTTTACATTGCATACTTCATGATCAGCATGTGTCATGTGTTGTCTTTGAGGATTTTGTTGAGCCTAAGATGGAAACTTTCATTGTTCTTACACACTCATGATATTAGTCAACTTAGAGACTTGACTCTTTATCTCCTTTTTATCTTCAACCACATGGGCTATCAATAACTCAAACCTTTGATTAGTTTTGTTATGGGCCTCTATAAATGCGTGCACATTGTCCTCTAAAGAATTTCTAAGAATGGCATATGTGTGATACTGTGGGGCACTGTGACTTCTAGGCTGTGATGTTTTAGTGGGCTGTTGAGACTCATATTTTTAACTAAAATTCGGGCGGTTCCGCCAACCAGGATTATAAGTATCTGAATAAGGCGTATATGGCTTCTAGTACATCCATAAGGTATTGCATTATTCCTCATAGGTTTCCCTCATCTCACCATATATAGGACCAGATGGTCAATCCCCTTACACATAAAACATACCCCTTGAGGTTCTAACTGGGCTACCACATGCATAGTCTTGCTATTTTTGGCTTTTAAGGCTTCTATCTCTCTAGTTAATAGCTCAACATGTGTTCTAAGACTATATTCTTCCCTAAAGTGGTGTATGCCTCCGCTAGAAGGAGTGGGACATGTTCTATCCATGCTATCCATGGCATTAGGTCCAATCCAAGTGTGAGATTTCTCGGCTAGGTCATTTAAGTACTCTAATGCATCATCAGGGTCCTTTCGTATAAACTCACTATTGCATATTGTCTCAACGAATTGGCGCTCTCTAGGGGTTAGACCATCATAAAAATAACTTATTAAACGCCAACTATAATACCCATGGTGAGGATAACTAGATAACATCTCTTTAAACCTCTCCCAAGTTTGATAAAGGGTTTCATTGTCTTTCTGAGAGAAGGTAGAGATTTGTCTTTTCAAAGAATTTGTCTTATGGTGTGGGAAGTATTTATTGAAAAATGCATGTGTCATCTCACCCCATTATCCAATTGAACGAGGTTTTAAAGAGTACAACCAGCTTTTAGCTCTATCCTTAAGGGCAAAGAGGAAGAACTTAAGTCTAATTGTCTCTATCGGTAATGAAATGTTGCTACAACCTCTTTAAACTCCCTTATGTGCACATAAGGGTTCTCACTCTCCAAACCATGAAAGGTTGGGAGATACTATATCATTCTAGGTTTAATATCTATATGTGGTGTATTAGGAGGAAACATTATGCATGATGGTGTAGCTGTGCGAGTGGGATGGAGGTACTACTCAAGAGTTCTAATGGGTGGTCTCTCGTAGTCACTCATGTTGTGTGTGCTAGATGTAAATGGTGTAGCAAAAAGATTGTCAAACAGACTTTCTAATCTGAATCTCCCTCTTCAATCTTAGCAAATCTACCAAATCGATCCCTAAGTCTAGGCATGCACTCAACACAATTAAAACAAGAAACATAAATAAAAGAATAAAACTAAAGATCAAAACCAAAGTAAAACTAAAATTGAAATAAATAAATAAATAAATGATAAATAAAAAAAATAAAGATGGAACGAAGTTACCGCTTAGTTGTTGACCAAGCGAATATGCTCCAGTTGATTATAAACCGTCTTCCCGACAACGGCGCCAAAATTTGATTACGTCCAAAAAGTACTTGCGGTTCTCGCAGTATAGTTGGGGTGTCGATTCCTCAAAGAGATGGTTATAATGAATTAATTCACTTAATGAAAACGCTAGCAATAACTTAATTAAAGAGAATGATTGAATTGGTAATGTAAATTAAGGATCACGAAAAACACTTAAAAGTTATCAGTAGAGAAAAGCAGCAAAGCGTCAGGAATCCCTCTTGTATCAAATTCCTATATTCAGTAATTGATTCCTTTTATTACATAATTGAAGGTTTCACATCCCAAACCAACAATCAGAAGATATTTCAATTCAAAACATTTTAAATTCTAAGGTAAACGATGAATTATTTTCTCTATGTTAACAGCATACTATGTTATCGTTATGACCTATCTAACGTCGACAATATACCCACAGGCAATACTGTACCAGAATATCAACTCATAAAACAACATAACTAGTCACAATTGGGTTTCCCAATCACACATAGAAGATGCATGACTATTCCTATATGCAAGTTGGAAAAACACAATCTATGGGTTCATAATCAAAAGATAATAAAGAATAATAAATCATCAATTATATTAGACGTTGAAGAGTATTTAGGAATAAAAAACATGAATATAAGAACTTAATTACAAGAGTTCATCATTAGCTTTGCCTCGGAGATTAATTCTCCATATAAGAAGGAAATACGGTCTGGATAGATCAGAGAAACATCCTGGCTGGCTTGTGGTTCTTCGTTCTTCTCTCTAAGATATGTGATTTTCACTCTTTGTTGTGTGTTTTTCCTCTCTCATAGGGTTTTGGACGAACTTGGGTTTATATAGGGAAGTTCTAGAGTCCTTATGCACATAAAATACGACCTAATTAAGATTCTGGAACTTTGTCGGGCCACCGCGGCATCGGAAAGTGGTGTTGCGGCGCCCAACTCTCGGGTGTGTTGTATGGAAGAAGTTGAGGAGGCATCGCGGAGCCAAAAAGTGGGCATCGCGGCGCCAGTGTAATTTTTTGGTCCTGTGTGTTCTGTGTTTCCGCTCTTCCCGTGTGCTTTTAATGCTTCCGTAAGGTCCCGAAACATGTACAATCGCTCCAATCTTCATGTTTCATTGCTTCCTAATAACAAGACATAAAATAAACTATAATTAATATAAAATACTTAATAATCAAGTCGAATTAGTAATGTTCACAGTACATTCTCATGCACTTATCACCACTAACCATGTTTTTTTTCTTCTTTGCAGCTACTTGACTCACGGAGGGACCTTGTTTAAGGTGACTACACCATGAGGGTCGGGACAAGGGATGTCGTTTCAGCAAGAGTAATGGGAGTTTCTAGTTTAAATTTTTTGAATAATAGTTATTTCAATTTGGACAATGTGTTATTCATTCATGGTTTTCGCAGGAATTTGATTTCTGTTTCCAAATTTTAGGGTGATGGTTTTTCGAATTCTTTTAATAGTAATTTGGTTTTTATTGGCATAAATGGATTAATCATATGTACATGAAACTCAGAAAAATGACTTATGTGTGTTAAGACCGTTAACACATAGGTCACTGCTCAATACTGTAATATTTAAGGTTGAAAAACCTAAAATAAAATGACAAAAGAGTTCTCACGATGACACATATCTGTGGAATCTTAGACTTGATCATATCAGCATTGACCAGATCGATAGGTTGATAATGAACGGAGCTTTAAACGAGTTACAGCTTGAAACTTTACCAATCTACGAATCATGTCTTGAAGGAAAGATAACCAAAAGATCTTTTATCGGAAAAGGTATAAGAGCCAATCAACCACTTGAGTTAATACATTTGTACGTTTTCGGACCGATGAATGTAAGAGCCCGAGGTGGTTATGAATACTTCGTCACTTTTATTGACAATTATTCAAGATATGGGCACGTTTACCTAATGCAGCACAAGTTAGATACTTTTGAAAAGTTCAAAGATTATCTTGGTGAGGTTGAGAACCAATTAGGTAAGACGATCAAAACTCTGCGATCGTATCATGGAGGAGAATACATTGATAGAGATTTCGAGGAATTCTTAGTTGAGCATGAGATAGTATCTCAGCTCACGACACCTAAAACACCACAGTAAAATGGTATTACAGAGAGGAGAAATCGGACCCTACTAGATATGATAAGATCTATGTTTAGATATAGCTCACTAACTAGTTCGTTCTGGGGGTATGAATTGAAAATAACAATGTATATCCTTAATGGAGTTCCATCTAAGTCTATTCATAAGACTCCCTTAGAGTTGTGGAGTGGTCATAAAGCTAGTTTATGATGTTTCTGCATATGGGGGTGTCCAACACTTGTGCTGAAGAATAAGACTACTAAGTTGGAGCCACGTTCACAAGTGTGCCTATTATAAGGCTATCCTTAGGAGATTAGGGATGGATTATTTTATAGCCCTGAAGATAACAAAGTGTTTGTATCAAAAAATACTATATTTCTAGAGGAGGACTATATGCGGGCATTCAAACCTCGTAGTAAGATTTTACTCGAGGAGTTACTTTCTGGTTCGACCAGCACGCCATCATCAACAATAGTTGACAAACACATAGCACCTTCGATATTTGAGAGTTATATGCAGTTTGTCAGAATGATCTACCACCTAGATGTAGTAGGAGGGTTGTACGACAACTTGATTTCTAGGAGTTTGAGAGGCTTGTCGCTTCCAGCGATGTTCAGATGATCTATTGACTTATCATAGTGTAATGGATGATTCTGATAAAGAGGAATGACTCAAAGCCATGAACCTCGAGATGAAGTCTATGTACTCCAAATCAGTCTGGCAACTTGTAGACCAACCTGATGGGGTAAAACCCATAGGTTGCAAGTGGATATACAAGTGAAATAGGAGAGCAGATGGGAAGGTACAAACCTTCAAGGCTAGGCTAGTGGCCAAAGGTTATACCCAGAAAGAGTGAGTTGACTATGAGGAAACTTTCTCACCAGTAGCCATGCTCAAATCCATCTGCACTCTTCTATCCATTTTCGTATATTATGACTATGAGATTTGGCAAATGGACGTCAAAACTGCATTCTTGAATGGAAATCTTGATGAGTGCATCTATATGGTACAAACAGAAAGGTTAATAGCCCAAGGTCAAGAGAAAAAGGTTTGCAAGCTGCAAAGGTCCATTTATAGACTCAAGCAAACATCTCGATCTTGGAACATAAGATTTTATACCACGATCAAGTCTTATGATTTTGAGCAGAATGTTGATGAGCCTTATGAATACAAGCGTGTCATTGATGGAAATATTATTTTTCTCATTTTATATGTCAATGATATTTACTCATTGGGAATGATGTAAAGATATTATTGGACAAGAAAACTTGCCTAGCTAACTAATTCCAAATGAAAGATTTGGAAGAGGCCAGTTATGTTCTTGGGATCTAGATTCTTCGGGATCATAAGAAACGACTGTTAGCTATGTCTCGGACATTCTACATCGACAAGATTCTTGTGCGATTTGGGATGCAGAATTCTAAGAAAGGTAATTTGCCTTATCGATATGGATTTCATTTGTCAAATGAACGGTCTCCTAAGACACCTCAAAGAGTTGAGGAAATGAGACATATCCTATAAGCCTCAGCAGTTGGTAGTCTCAACGATACCAGACATCTACTTTGTAGTTGGACCCAGGATTGGATCATTGGGTGGCTGTGAAACATACTCTCAAGTATCTTAAGAGAACGAGAAATTATATGCTTGTGTATTCCTGTGAGGATATGATCCTAAGGGGATATACAGACTCTGATTTTCAGACAGATGTTGATTCTAGGAAATCAACATATGGATCAATGTTTACTCTAGGTGGTGGAGCCATTATGTGGAGGAGTATAAATCAATCTTGCATTGTTGACTCTACCATGGAGGCTGAGTATGTAGCAGATTGTGAAGCAGCTAAGGAAGCAGTCTGGCTTCGGAAGTTCTTGGGAGATCTGGAAGTTGTTCCTGATTTGGATAAAATAATCACACTTTATTGCGATAATAGTGATGCAGTGGCGAATTCCAAAGAGCCAAGAAGCGATAAAAGAGGAAAGCATATAAAGAGAAAATATAATCTCATCAGGGAGATAGTGTAGAGAAGAGATGTTTCTGTCACGAAGATTGCATCTATAGAGAACCTGGCCGATCTGTTTACAAAGACCTTGTCGGCTAAAGTGTTTGAAGGTCACTTAGATGGTATAGGATTATGTGACATGTCCCATTTGCTCCAATGCAAGTGGGAGATTGTTGGGATATATGTCCTAAAGCTTCATGTAATGTAAACATAATTATATTTTATGAAATAAAATGATGCATTATTCATTTATCAAAGTGTTTATTTAATATCACATATTGTAAATTATCTTGTTTACCCTAGACTTAGTGTATGAGTGTCATACACAAGAGAATTTATGTCCGAAGTTAGTAATCTAAAGTAGTCCATAGAGAGTAAATATAGTGGATACTTTATTTGTGGTTTATTTATAACTGTGATCCATTTTATATTTGTATGGCGATCATGATCCGGATCGTCTATGTGGAGACATGGGAATGGAGGCACCTTATATGATGTGATCATATATGACATGGACCCAGATAAGAATAAGTTTCTTATAATATTCGTTAAATAAAGAAATTTATTTTGATCTACGTGATGGTAAAAAATGGATTGATCTTAATCCTGAGTGTACTACGGACTCCTTCATGGCAGACTATGTCCTTTGATTTACAAAGGTGATGTTGGTGTAGCAATCCCGACCAATAGCTATGTGCTTTGGGGACATAGTTTGGTGTGTAGCTGTGGACATTTTACATAGATATGGAGTTCACTCCTTCTTGCGAGAAGTAAATGAGTATCTTCTTTAAGGGTTGATTCAGTACTTGAACGGTTAGAGCGTTTCGAGTATTTCTATTACGAATAGAAAGATTAACATTCATAATGGTTATGATTAAATCGTTCATTAAAAAATCAATGGTACTTAAGGTAAAAATAATTAGAGGGGTATAAAGGATACTATGACCCGGCTCTAATTACGAGATACTCGTGAAGGGCCAATCCGTATGTAATGACTATATCGATGGACACCGACGTGGTTCGGCTTAATTTATCTATCTACAGCAACGAGAGTGCAACTTCGGGTTTTTAGTGGAATAACCTGGAGTTAATAATTTCAAATAATTAATTAAGAGTTTAATTAATATTTCGGGATTATTGAAGCTCGAAACCATAGGTCCATTTGGTCCCCGTGCTAGCTCGATATAATGTAGCAAATTAAATATGATTGGATAATCCAATTATATACTTACTTATCTATAATATAAATTATTAATATGATTAATAATATTAATATGTTACACTTGAAACTATATATTAAAGTTTAATATATGGTTTTTATGATAAATGATTATGAGATAATTATTTAATATAAGTTATTAAATTATATAATTTAAAAGTAGATATTTACAAGTTTATCGTATTATATTTGGATGCTTTCGGTAATTTCGTAGAGTAATGTATTGGCATGTATTGAATTGGATAAGTTAGAATGTATCGAATTTGTGCTATTAGCTGAATCCGAGTGAAATCGGAATGAATATGACTGATCCGATAGGATTTGTAAGTTTTCGATAAAATCTGATTTCACGTGTGTCTTTGCTTTGATGAACATATGATGAGCGGTAAATATATCACTATTTCCTGCCCCTTTAATCTAATATATTGTATAGTTTCTCAGGTTTTATGAATGTTTTAATGTGTTTTGCGTTATTTTATAGATAAATAAGGTTTCAGGGCTCATTGGAAGGGCCAAAACAGCGAAAAAAATACAAAAATGGCAAAATCGTCATTTGGGCTTCGCGATGCGCAACATTTCTGCGTCACAACCGCTAACGTGCGTCGGACACGTGTCACAATCAGAGAAGCTTTCTATCATGTGCACTTGCTAACATGTGTCTGCCACGTGTCAACATCACAGCAAGTCTTACTAAAATGCGTCGGACAGGTGTCATCATCACATGCTGCCGACAATCATCATTGACACGCGTCATTGCTGATGTCAGCATCACGACGCGTAAAAACTTTCTGTGTCATGACGCCGAGCCAATAATTCACTCTGCCGAAAACCACGTGCCATGTGTCATCATCTTAGCGAAATCGTGTGTTGGACAGTTATGACCCATAGCATCACTATTTGTACAGATCATGGTGTTGTTGTACAAATTAACTATGTGAAAAAGGAAATTGCTCTTCTATCATTTGTAATTAGATTACCAAGATGTATAAATGTTAGAAGGTCTATATGATTAGTTCCGGATTGATAAGATATGAGACAGTATAAATCCATAAAGGTTTAATCATTAAATATCCCTAGTCGTAGTATTATCGAGACTGGACATCGATAATGCGGAATAGACTAGTATTACACTTGTGCGCGTTGTGGGAGCATAACGACATAATTCTCATGTATTTAAGTATCAGATACTTATGCAAGTGTAATATGAGGTTGTGTTTTACCGATGGTATGGAAAACAGCTTTGCTCTGGATAGACCCCTCGGAATTCCATTGGTAGTATGACTATGTGTCTATGGAAGTCCGAATCAGGGTAGGTGTATTTGGTCTTAACCTGAGACTTGCACCGCTAATACTTGCGACAATCAATATGCTTTGATTTTGGTCGTCCAGGGCTTTAAAGGTTCTGTGTATGCCTCTTCTGGGAATATGAGAATCGTAGTGTATTGGGTGTGATGTCGAGATGGAAGTATCACTCCAGTCATAGTGGAGATGATGATCACATAGGATACGAAACTTGTTCTCTTATATGCTGCAGCTATCGGGATATTATGACTAGGTCATGTTTATCCGATTATATAGATTAGTTACCAGAGATCCGATATGTGCTTCATACGGGGCAGACATATTTCCAGCCCCAGGCCTTGCACGTGACATCCGATACTGGATCACGAAATGTGCAATACTACGTATACTACGCCTGATATAGATCACTTATCCTGTAAGGATATTTCTGGAGAATTGGGTAGGCATGATGCTTTGCTAGAAGCCAACCATGTCTTGTAAATCGGTAAACGTAGTACTATGTACTTACGTGTTCGGATAGTCCGACGACCGTATTTACTGCCAACATATCCGGGGATCTCATGGGTCGCTTCGAAGATTTACCGATGTCGTATGACTCGCACTTTGTTAATCTGGGATTAATTAGTAGAGAGAGAATTAATCTGGGATTAATTACGGAGATATTTTATCTGGGATAAAATATTAATTAAAGAGAGAAAACGATTAATTGGAATTAATCGATAAAATAATATATTCGATATATTATACGAAATTAGATTTCGACGCGGAATTAAAATTAGAATTTAATTCGGGCAAACGAGTTAATTTAGAATTAATTCGTTAGCGACGTGAATAATGATTTTGCTAGGCATAATTATTTAATTACGTCGCAACGGAAAATTCATTAATTTGGAATTAGCGAACCTGAGCCCGGGAGTGTTTGCGGATACACTCGCATTTCAAATTCAAGTGCGGCCTACAAGTCACATCAAGCGTCAAATCATTAGTCACTTTGATTGATGTGATGTCTAGTCACTTTAAGTGATGTGACAACTTGTCATTTGAGTGATTGATGGAAGTGGTTGGTTGGCTTTAATGCCATTTACCAATTTTGAATTTGGTAAATCAATTAATTGATTTTTGGAAAATCAATATTGTGTATTAGATACACAAACCAATTTAATTCATCACACTTTCTCTCTTCATCACTCACGTTTTTGGAGCCATTTCCCTCATCTCTCTCACGGTCTTGGACCACACTTCTTTTTCTCCATTTTCTGCTACTGCCGAGAACAAATGAGAAGCAAAGTGAAGATATTGTTGCAAAATCATGAGTGCTAGCACACAAAGGAGTCATCTTAAGGTGATAGGGAACTAATTTCATGAGCATGGAATCATCAAACAAAGCTTGGAGCTTGGAGATCCTTCCATGGTGATGACCGAAATTTTGGAGGAGAACAAAAGCCCACTGCCGAGAGCTTCTAGAATGAGCACAAGGATTTTGTTCGTCGCATCGCTCAACCGATCATTGTAAGTATTCCGCAACTTCCTTGTTGTATTCGCACATGGTTTCATTGCTTAAATCGATCCCGGTTAGACCGTAGAAACCCAACATCGTGTACATGTGTCAAAGATCAATGGCACGTCGTGACGCGCAGGCACAAAATTTCCCTATAAATTCATGTCGATTTCATTTCAAATTTTCATACTTTCCTGAGGTTCCTAATAAGGGATTAAGGATTGTATCTTGTTTGTTTATTTTTAGTTATTTGATTTATGTATTTTTATTTTTAATAGTAGTAGTAATCATTTCCTAAGGTTCTGAATAAGGATCTAAGGATTTTATTTTTATTTATTTACTTTTTACACTTTTAATTATGCACTTTTATTTACAGTAATAGTAGTAGTTTATTTTATTTACTTTTCTTTTATATTTAGTAGTTAAATTTCTGATGGGGAAATGGTGAAGCTTTTTATTATTATAATTTAGATTAATCTCTCTTGATTATAATATATAAATCATCTTAAAACCTGACTTAATTGGATACCGCCTTTATGGTCGGTTGAAATTAATTATAACTTGACTTAATCAGGATAACGCCTATATGGTCGATTGGTAATTATCCCGCAAATTTATATATTATAATAAGGGAGATTTCTAAATTATAAATAGTAAAGGTAGATTAATCTCACTTAATTTATGATATGGAAATTGTAATTTAATAATATAGATTAAAGTTGATTCCGTCTTAATGGCTGGTTTTATTTATGTAACAGACTCTGATGAGGATCAAGAAGTAGAGCTGTCTGTACCAACTACAATTGAGGATGAAACTTTGTATCCTCAAAATGAAGATCTTGGAGCATGCATTGCACTGATGTTTGAAGAAGATTTACCTGAACCAATCATACCAACCACAGAGGATAAAGACCTAAAATCAGACACATCTTTACATCCTCAGGTGGACACTTTTGGAGCATGCATTTCACAGATGACAAATGAAGAGATGAATTCAGAAATTCTAAAATACATCTGTGAAGAAAAAGTGGAGAAAGATTAAAAGCAAATGGAGGAGTAAATGTCTGAATATATTGAAGATCTCATGCATTCAAGAGAAACATCACTGTTTTGGGGAGTACAAATCAAAGATATCGCCCAGAAGCTTGACAGAATGGAACTCCCCTTCCAAGTCAAGCACCATATGAGACCTCTTGATTTTGTTTCTTTCTTTTCAGAAACCACTGGAGCGACAATGTTTAAAAAGGTGGCACAAATACTGAATGAGACAAAGATTTTTTTGCCGCTTTACCGTTGGAAGAGACCCTTCAAAAGCAACATTCATGGGATTGTCTTTAATCGGACATCCAAAACCACACTGAAACCTCCTTGACAGATGGACTTCAATCACGTCTGGCTGAAGATGAAAAATTTAGTGCTAACAGGGAGGAAACCCATGCAAAATTTTTATTTAAATTTAAATTTTTTATTTTGTCTATACATGTTGTAGAGTTTTTAATTTTGTGAGATATTTTCAGGAAAAGCACAAATTGAGCATTTAAGGCAAAGCAAGACAGAAGGAATGGTGTTTGACAATCAAGAGGATGAGATCTTTTTCATTAGTGATGGCTGAGTAAGAAATGGATTCTTGAGACACATCCTAATGAATTTATATAACAAACGAGTGGCGTATTGCATACATAATTCTGTTGCCTTAATAATTGCTTTGATTTACTTTTCTATTGTAATTATCTTTATTTTCTCTCTAGATGTAGAATTTCAGCTAACCAGATATTGTTTCTAAACTCTTCTTCTACTTTTAAGACATTTGGGACAATATTTCATTTAGGTTTTGAGGAGGGGAATAGTTGACTAGTATCTTGTTTTTATTTTTCGTTGTTTTATTTTTATTTGATTTTTAGTCAAAAATTTTCAAAAAATTCAATAAAATTAAAAAAAAAAAAAAATTTGTTTTTGTGTTTTTAACTTGACTAATCCGGTGAAATTGGTGTGAGAAAGCTGTGTAAGAAATTTCCACTCCTGAGACGTATCTCAACCTATTTCGTAACATGTTAATTTTTATTTGTTTCCTTTTGAATTATTTAATTTGTGAATTCTCCATAAAATTGATTAAAATGGATCTCCATATGCTCAGTTGACAGGTATTATCAATATGCATGGTAACATACGGCTATGAGTTGTAATTGAAAAGTTTGTAATATTCAGTGCTCTAGTTTAATTGGAGGAAACATCTAAAAAAGCGATGGAATAAAAAAAAATTGTGTATAAAAAAAAATCTGAGATCCGAGTAATTAAGTCTGTAGAGGTGTCTTAACATCTAGTGTCCTAAAACCAACTGGTTTAGGAGTCACTGGCCCAAAGCTCGCTACATGGATTGAAGATGTTATAAAAAATATATATATATCTGAAATCCGAGTAATTAAGTCTGTAAGGGTGTCTTAACACCTAGTGCCCTAAAGTCAACTGGCTTGGGAGTCACTGACCTAAAGCTCGCTACATAGATTGAAGATATTGTAAATAAAAAAAAATCATTGCTAAAAAAAGTGTGAATTCTGATATAACTTTAGAACAAAAATATTACTCTCTTTTCAATTACACTTGTGAATATTGTGGGCACAATGATTTGATTAATACATTGTTGGTTGTATATATGGAGAATGGTAAAAATAATCGGAGAATTTACTTATTTGGTAATTTAGAAAGAAAGAAAACAACTACTAACTTGGATAAGAAGTTTCACTTGTTTAGTAACTAACTTGTTTATTCTATTTTCTTTTGTCTTTTTGCTTTTGTGTGCATTAGATTGACGTTTATGGGTATCGTCACTGTAAGCCCTCACGAGACTACAACTCGTCCACTAGGGACATATAGGGGTTTAAAGGCTTATTGCATACGCTAAATACAACCGTGATCCCTACGAAAGTGGCTTAGCTTAGTTTAATTTCATTTATTTATTTTATTTTATTTTGTTGTTTTGCTCGAGGACTAGCAAAATATTAGGTTTGGGGATGTGAGGTAAATATATCACTATTTACCGCCCCTTTAATCTAATATTTTATATAGTTTCTTATTTTTTATGAATATTTTAATGTGTTTTGTGTTATTTTGTAGATAAATAAGATTTCAAGGCTTACTGGAATCAAATCAGAGCCAAAACAGTGAAAGACGGACAAAAATTACAAAATCGTCATTTGGTCGTTGCGACGTGCAGCACTTCTGCCATTCTGTGTCACGACCGCTAACATGCACCAGACACGTGTCAAAATCAGAGAAGCTTTCTATCATGCGCACTTGCTAACACGTGTCTGTCATATGTCAACATCACAGTAAATCTTGCTAAAATATGCCGGACACGTGTCATCATCACATGCTACCGACAATCATCATCGACATGCGTCATTGTCGATGTCAGTGTCGCGACGCGCAACAACTTTCTGCATCGCGATGCCGAGCCAATAATTCACTCTACCGACAGCCACGTGTCATCATCTCAGCGAAGCCGCGTACACGTGTCGTAGATCAATGGCGCGTCGCGATGCGTAACACTTCACGCGTCGCAACGCACAGGTACAAAATTTCCCTATAAATTCAGGCCGATTTCATTTCAAATTTTCATACTTTCCTGAGGTTCCTAATAAGGGATTAAGGATTGTATCTTGTTTGTTTATTTTTAGTTATTTAATTTATGTATTTTTATTTTTAATAGTAGTAGTAATACTTTCCTAAGGTTCTGAATAATGATCTAATGATTTTATTTTTATTTATTTAATTTTTGCATTTTTAATTATGCACTTTTATTTATAGTAATAGTAGTAGTTTATTTTATTTACTTTTCTTTTTATATTTAGTAGTTAAATTTCTGCTGGGGAAAGAGTGAAGCTTTTTATTATTATAATTTAGATTAATTTCCCTTAATTGTAATATATAAATCATCCCAAAACCTGACTTAATTGGATACCGCCTTTATGATCAGTTAGACTTAATTAAATTGATTTTAACCTAACTAAATTGGATACCGCCTTTATGGTTGGTGGAAATTAATTATAACTTGACTTAACCAGGATACCACCTATATGGTCGGTTGGTAATTATCCCACAAATTTATATATTATAATAAGGGAGAAATCTAAATTATAAATAGTAAAGGTAGATTAATCTCACTTAATTTGTAATATGGAAATTGTAATTTAATAATATGAATTAAAGTTGATTCCGTCTTAATGGCTGGTTTTATTTATGTAACATAATGTGACACAGCTTATAAGGTCGGTCTTTAGGGGATATATGATTACCGCCTATATGGCTGGTTTATGGATAAATAATAACACTGCTTTTATGGATGGTTCAACTTGATTGGGTAACACTGATAATTTCCATATTATAATAAAGTGAGATTTTTAAAAGTATATCCCTTAATCCCCAGCATTTTAATTTTATTCTAGGGAAGTGATGAAACACAATATTAATAAGTTTAATAATTGATTTAATTATATTATGGGTAATTCTTTAGTTTGTTTATTGAATCTTAAGCTTAACGCTTCTTGTTGCCTGATCACCAATAAGATTGATGTGGTAAACTTAAAATGAACTTGGAAAATGGATTTTAGGTTTCATCCTTAGATTCAATAACTCACGATCCCCCTTAAGGATAGATAACCCTTAATAGATTTCCTTACAGAATAGACATATACCTGTTGGGTGGGGGTATCCACAATTGGAACTTGAACTTAATGAATTCAGATAACTTGGTTAACATAGGAATATGATTAATTTGGTTATTTGGGTGTTTGCATCTGACCATCGACATAGGCTTTTGCATATCTTCGTGTTCCAAGTTAGCAAACTGAGTTATTACACATATATAAGAGAGTCAATTCATCTTTATAATAATATTGTGTGGAATCACAACCCTGGATATTTGTGTCTTTTATTTATTTTTCTTAGTATTTTCTTTTATGTTTTTATTTAGTAAATCCACATTCAACCAACCAATCGAGCAATCATTCCATTCTCCCTCTAATTAGATACTTGTAAATAAATAGTATCAATAATTAATAACAACAGTAGAAATTAAGTTCTCGTGGGATCGATATTTTATACAATTTGAGCGATACGCGCGCTTGCGTTACGTGTTTGATTTCACCTATCAACGTAATGATAGTATAGGTTAATTACGATAATATGATATTGTTTGGATGTTTTCTAAAAGTTTCAGAGGGTTCAGGATCTTTCCGTAGCATTTTAGAAACGTTTGCGGAAGATTTTTTGAAAATACGTAATTTGATGATTGTACTTGTCTAGTTGTCCTAGAATGATATATTATGATGTATTAGGTATATTTGACAGGTTTTGAAAGGAATAGGATAGATCTGAAAGGTTTCAGATCCGTTTATAAGATTTCAGACTTTTCAAAGGATTTTTGAATTTTAGGTTGAAAAGTGAATTTAATGATATAGATTTTTAGTATAAGATGTTTTAAGACTAACGAAACTAAAATCGTTGAAATCGGGATTGATTTGTTTATTTCGGGAAGATCCGGGTGTTGGACAGTAATGACCCATAGCGTCAATATTTGTACAGATTATAGTGTTGTTGTACAAATTAACTATGTGACAAAGGAAATTGATCTTTTATCATTTGTGATTAGATCACCAAGGTGTATAAATGATAGGAGGTCCTTATGATTAGTTCCTGGATTGAGATGATATGAGACAATATCAATCCACGAAGGTTTAATCATTAAATATCCCTAGTCAGAGTATTATCGAGATTGGACATCGATAATGCGAAAAAGACTAGTATTACACTTGTGCGCGTTGTGAGGGCATAACGGCATAGTTCTCATATATTTGGGTATAGGATACTCATGCAAGTGTAGTATGAGGTTGTGTTTTACCGATGGTACGGAAAACAGCTTCGCTCTAGATAGACCTCTCGGAATTCCATTGGTAGTATGACTATGTGTCTATGGAAGTCCGAATCAGGGTAGGTGTATTTGGTCTTAACCTGAGACTTGCACCGCTAATACTTGCGACAATCAATATACTTTGGTTTTAGGTCATCCAGGGCTTTAACAGGTTCTGTGTACGCCTCTGCTAGGTATATTGAGAATCGTAGTGTGTTGGGTGTGATGTCAAGACAGAAGTATCACTCTAGTCATAGTGGAGATGATGGTCACGTAGGATACGGGACTGGTTCTCTTAAATGCTGCAGCTATCGGGATATTATGACTAGGTCATGTTTATCCGATTATAGAGACTAGTTACCAGAGATCCAATATGTGCTTCGTACGGGGCAGACACATTTCCAGCCCCAGGCCTAGCACGTGACATCCGATACTGGATCGAAATACGCAATACTATGTATACTACGTCTGATATAGATCACTTATTAATGTAAGGATATTTCTGGAGAATTGGGTAGGCATGGCGCTTTGCTAGAAGCCAACCTTGTCTTGTAAATCAGTATAAACGTAGTACTAGGTACTTACGTGTTCGGATAGTCCGACGACCGGATTTACTGCCAACATATCCGGGGATCTCATGGGTCGCTTCCCGAAGATTCACCGATGACGTATGACTCGCACTTTATTAATCTGGGATTAATTAGAAGAGAGAAAATTAATCTTGGATTAATTGCGGAGATATTTTATCTGGGATCAAATATCATTTAAAAGAGAGAAAACGATTAATTTGGAATTAATCGATAAAATAATATATTCGATATATTATACGAAATTGGATTTCGACGCGGAATTAAAATTAGATTTTAATTTTGGCGAACGAGTTAATTTAGAATTAATTCGTTAGCGATGTGAATAGTAATTTTGCTAGGCAAAGTTATTTAATTAAATTAGATTTAATTTCGTCGCAACGGAAAATTCGTTAATTTGGAATTAGCGAACCCGAGCACAAGAGTGTTTGCGGGCGCACTCGCATTGCGAATCAAAGTGCGGCCCACAAGTCACATCTAGCGTCAAATCATTAGTCAATTTGATTGATGTGATGTCAAGTCACTTTGAGTGATTGACAACATGTCACTTGTGATTGATGGAAGTGGTTGGAAAGCATTAATTGCTTTTGGCTCCAAAATTGTGATTGACTTTTTGGAAAAAGGTTTTTACAATTTTTGGATTTGATAAAAGTGTATTAGATACACATTTTTACCAACCAACACATCTCTCTCCATTTCTTCTCCTCTCTCTCTCGCCCAAGGGGCTGCTGTTCTTCTCCATTTTCTGCCCAAAATGCCGAGAATGAAGAAGTGGTGCAAGGGTGATTTTTGTGGCAAAAATTACCAAGTGCTAGCACACATTCGGGGTCTTGCGAAGGTGATAGGGAACCGCACACGTGAGCTTGGAATCACAACACAAAAGCTTGGAGCTTGGAGGACCAAGATGGCCGAATTTCTTGAAGGACAAAACTGCCACTGCCGTGAGCCTTGGAGGAGGAGAGCTTGAAGTTTTGTTGTTCTTCGCATCGCTCAACCGATCATTGTGAGTATTCCGTAACTTATTTGTTGTATTTGCACTTATGTTTCTTGCTTTATTCGATCCTCGGGACCGTAGATTTTCCCAAAAATGGTATCAGAGCGAAGTTGTGCATGAAACTTGAACTTAGGGTTAAAATTGGGTAAATTATATTTGAGCATGATTTGATGAAATTGTTTGATTGAGTATGCTTAAATGATGTTTAATTGAAGTTTGATTGGATCAATTTCATTAAAATTTGATTGGATCAATTTTTGCCCAATATATTGGCTTGGCCGAATGGTATAATGCCCTAAATGTCTTGGTATTTTTTGATTTTAATCATTGGATGACTTGAAACAATTGGGTAATGTTGATTTAAGATTCAATTGGATTGGATTTAAAATTGGACATAAAATACCCTAATTGCCGAGACAAAGAAAGCATGAAATGGGTTTGATTTTTGATCAATTGTGTTGGACACTAATTGTTGATAATGAGCATAATTAATTAGGCTAATTGATTTGGGTAATTAATTATGGCATTACACTTTGAGTAATTAAATTGTGAAATTGGAATTTTGGAATTTAATTATGTTGGGCTTAAATTGGATTTGGGCTTGAAAAGTTGTTATTGGGCTTAATGGGCTTGGTTGTACCAAGATTGGTTTAGGCAAATTGGTTGGATCCAATTGGGCCCAAAACCGTTTCCATAAAGTCCAAATGCGACTAATGGACCTTTAATATTTTAATTGGGCCTAATGGGCCTAAATTGATTTCTAGGCTTATGGGGTGATTCCTTTAAATGGGCTTTAGTCTTTGGGTTTGACCCAAGTTGACCAAAAGTCCATGCCTTAAGAAATTAATTGAAAGCCCATTGGACTTTAATTAAATTAACATTGGATGTTAATCGGGCTTTGAGACCCGTAACGATTAGATTTGGAATCTAAGTCGTAAAGGTTAATTAATAAAGTGTAATATTTAATTTGGAATTAAATAAATGAATTAGTGTTAAATACAAATTAAATTGGATTTAATGTTGTAGTTTAATTTAATTCAAGAATTCGTACTTTGAGTACTTATTAGCAAAACGAGTTGGACTCGCGCAAAATCAAATCGTTGTTTGAACATTGGATGGTCACTAATATCAGATTAATTAATTGGATTAGATTGATTGATAACATGTTTGTGTGAATACATGGTTGCGATGCATGAAAAATGTATATCAGATGGATATTAGATGGGTTGGGCAATTTTGGAAATTGTTGTAATAAATTTAGAATTTATTAATTGGACCAGCGTGTCCAGCCTATTACCTCCTTACTCTATGTATTTCTCTTCTCACCTATTCCCCTCAATGTAAATGAGGTTTCTTTAGAAATGTTATGAAACGTGTAGAAGTAATACTTGTGCTAGCGGGAGAAAGGAAATGGAGAGATTTGTTCTAGGAACAATATGTTAAAGTATCCATCTGCATATCATTATTATTTATTTTTACGCGCCTTATTATGTGTTTATAATGCATGTTTAAGGGTGTATGATGATGAGACCTTAACAAAGATAATAAATTGGTTGCCAATTTGCATGCGAAAAAACCCTCAAATAATATTAAGCGTTCTTCCTTCCATTGAGTGATTCTTACTCAAGATCCAAGACTAGCATTGGTTTGTTGGCCAAAGTCAAGGCCTTTGTCCGTCGAGGATGTGTTTGAATCACGAAGGCTTTGTTCCATATCGGTGTCTTGTCCAAGTTGTAATTTGTTGGCCAAAGTCAAGATCACTTCTTGTCCATCGACATTGATTACGAAGCTTTCCATGGTCAATGGGTTCCGCTTAACTGGGATTACTAAGTTTGTTGTGCCAAAGCCAAGGCTTAGTTGATTCAGAGGAAAAAGGTTAGGCAATATATTGGATATATTGGCATATATAGGATATATGTTTCGGACTTGGATGTCCACCTACTGGATCTAGGAATTGGATGGGATCCAATTGATCTTACAGATCTACCTAGTTAATTATCATACAATTTATTGGCCAAAGTCAAGATTGTGTGTTATTTAACGGGATCCTAACCCACTAGGAAACAAGGTTTCCTGAGTACTCCACAGAGGGTTAGAGGCTCACCGAAAAATAGTGGGAGGCAAGTATTAAATTTGCAATATTCGTTTAGTTACTTGCCATACGCGCTCATTCAAATATTACGTCAAATAAATTATTTATTAGTTGGACTAATATTTAATGTTGTTTTAATAAAACAGTTGGACTGTATTCAAACTATTTCAATTAATAGTTGATTTTATAATTGGATTATAGTAATCAATATAATTGAATTTAATCTATTAAATTATAGTTGATTATATAGTTAGACTATAGTAATCATTATAATAAATGGTACCTAAAATCGTTGATTTGATAGTTAGACTATTGGAATCAAGATAAATTGAAAGATTAATGTTTAAAACATAATCATGGGTGAAAATGTATTTAAACGACTTTAATTTTCAAATTGGGAATAAAATTTCAGGATAGTCCTGGAAACTAAGAAGTTACTTTATTTGATAAAATAACATCTTATGCCAAAGCCCGGAATTGAGCAAATAGTAGAACATGATATTTGGAATATTCATGTGATGATAACTTTAGTGCTTAATCCATTAAGCTTGCCAAATAGACTCCTTAATTTCCTATTCAGAACTAAGGGTTAGATCCTTATAGTATGATGTTGAAATTGAAGGATCTTCATAGATCTATTCTTAGATATTATAAGAACAAATTGCAATAGAAAACTCTTTGAGAGTTAATGGCTATTCTCGATGAGACAAAGCCAAAGTTTGCAATAAGGCAAGAAGCGCAAAGCGCATCTTACTTTGATATTCTAGAAGGCCAATGCTTGGCCAAAGGCTTCTGGAATGTGGAAAAGGGCAAAGGCAAAATCATTATAGTCTTCTGGGAAGATAAATGACATATCCCAAGATGTCTGCCTAAAATGTGGCAAACGGGATCGCGGAAGCGTGACTGCCGTTTGGACGAAGCAGACATGAAGGAATTGAAGACGGGCAAGGCTCTGACTTCAAATATTTTGTCATAAATATATATTTGCAACTAGTATTAAAATTGGATTTTAGATACTGGATGTGGTACATAAATATGTATTGATGTGCAGAATCTGATATGAGCAGGATACTGATTTCAGTTGAGATCAATCTGCGAATTGAAAACGGGACGAAAGTCGTTGTTTTAACCGTAGATACCTAAGTTTAGGAACTACCCTTCAGGTGTGTACTTAAATTAGGAAACTGTTATAATGTAACTAATTTGACTAGATACATTATCTCTATATCAGGGTTTAACCCGTTGCGGGTATACCTTTATATTCTAGAACACTAAAGTGTTTTATTATATAAAGATGATATTGAGATAAACACATTAGATGTGAATAACAAAATTTATATTTTGAATATAAATAAATCTCAAACGTATAACATGACAAACTAACAGCTCAAACTGAATTAATCAGTTGAGACTTAGAAGTGGCATTGTGGTCTGGGACACAATTAAACAAGACTCGTATATCCACACTGTCGAAGAGTGGGTACTGGGACTAATTTGATTCCAATCAAATAATGTCTACGAATCTAGTTTATTGGGCCAAGTGCCTAAAACATTATTTACTTGGTAAAAGTGTAAATGCCATCGATCTGTTAGCCCTTATTCATAGTGAAGCAAGTGGGCCCATGTCTAGCTAGGCTAGAGGTGGATATGAATATTTCGTGACCTTTACGGATGTGGTATCGCATTATGGTTATGTGTTTCTTTTGAAACACGAATCGGAAACTTTTGATGAAATCAAAAAGTTTCGACACGAAGTAGACAAACGGATCGGCTAAAGTACAAAATCATCATGGTTAGATCATGATGAAAATACTTAAGCAATAAGTTTCTTAAATACTTGAAAGAGTATAGTATTCTTTCAATGAGGACTCCTCCTGGAACACGTCTGTTTGACGGTGTGTCTGAATGGAGAAACCGAATTTTTTTGGACATGATAAGGTTAATCATGAGTCGCTCTGAGCTACCATTTCCTTCAACGGATAAGCATTAAACAGTGCAAAACTTATTTTGAATAAGGTTCCATAAAAATCTGTTTGACAGACTTCATATTAAATATGAACAGGAAA
The DNA here is from genome assembly GCA_019454045.1 of Zanthoxylum bungeanum. NCBI lineage: Eukaryota > Viridiplantae > Streptophyta > Magnoliopsida > Sapindales > Rutaceae > Zanthoxylum > Zanthoxylum bungeanum. The sequence goes on from SKCR01039705.1 coordinate 77,176, forward strand.
GAAACTGGGTTTTCTCATTCCTGAAGATTTGGGAATATTGGGCATATGTTTGGATGATACCAAACTAAAACCCAAATCAGATAAGTGCCTAAGTTGTTGGTTATCCTAGGGAAACCAAAGTATAGTACTTATACAACTCACTAGAGAACAATGTAATTGTTGCTCACCATGCGGTTTTCCTGAGAGGAATTCCAATATGCAGTGGTAAATGGGAGGAAAGTAAAACTCGATGAAAATCGGAGTAATATTATTCCAGGCACTGATTCCTTAATGGAACACAAATAGTTCATCAGGGATGAGACTATACCATAATCTTCGAATACACAAGAACCGCGATAGTCGGAAAAAGTCAGAAAACAACCTGGGGTATGGGTTTCTGATCTCACCTCATAAATATGTCAATCTTATTGAGGAATACGAACTGACTACGTATGAGGAAGTGATACAAGGTATCGACTCCCTATTATGGCAAAGTGCCATGATGTCCAAAATGGATTCCATGTATCCAACTAAGTTTGGATACTAGTTGTTGTACCGCAAGGCATTGTGCCTATTGGTACTATATAAGTCTTCAAGGAAGACATACGTGGAAGGCAACATACCAACGTAATAAGCTAGGCTTGTAGCGTAAAGGTATCGTTATCAACATTGTTTCGATTACGACGAAGCCTTTTACCTGTTGCCACGGAAAATCCATTTGGACAATGCTTGCAAATGCTGCATGTTTCATTTATGAAATGTGGCAGCTAGATGCCAAAACCAATTTCCTTAACAGAAACCTTTTGGAGGATGTTTATAATATCCTGACGGTTTTGTCGTACCAAAACTAGAAAACAAGGTTTGCAGGTTATTCGATCCATGGATGGATTGAAGCAAGCATAGTATTCTTGGAATTAGCTTTTTGATGTAATCTTAATGGTATATGATTTAATTCAAAACGAAAATGATTTTTATGTATATAAGGAGGTTAGTGGGAGCGCACTGACAGTAATGTCCTATGTAATGATGACATGTCATTTCTTGGAAATGATATTCCCATAAAACAATCGGTGAAAGCTTGGCTTTCAAGAAAATTTTCCGTAGAATTCTTAGAAGAAACAACTTTTATTCTAGGAATAAAGATCTACTGGGATAGATTTAAAGTTGTTAATAATCTCCGAGAACTCGTACATTAAAATAAATATACGCGACATGGTGTCTCATACGCTTTGAGCATATGGATTCACAAAGGGCCAATCCAAGTGATAGTCACTGGATTGATGTTAAGAACATCCTTAAATATCTTAGAGATCTAAGGATTCTGTCTTATAATATGGAGAAGGAGAACTTGAAGTGACTGGGATCACTGCTTGCAAGTTCCTTCCAAACCGATAAAAAGACTATAAGTCGTCGTAAAACGGTACTATACAAAGTTTGAATAACGGAACAGTGAGATGGAAATCTTCCAAGCAAGATATTGTTACCGAATAAACAACTAAAGCGGGTTATTGATGCAACTGAGGCAGAAATAGAAGCCTTCTAGATTGTTAATAATCCTAATCAGATTAGGAATAGTTCTATTAGCAGCTGAGCTAGGCTACACGCAGGCTAAAGAATTAATAGTCTCATCAACGATCCATATATATACTTCGAATATTCATCTAATCCGTTCGAATCATACATCGTGGCAATGTGATGATCGAATAAATCGTATCAGATGATAGTCATGCAAATCCGCTGACGAAAGCTTTTCCTCAGTAATTTGAGCGAACCGTACATAGTTCGGGTGTAGGACACTCAAGTGACTGGTTATAGGCCAAATGGGAGATTGTTGGACAGTAATGACCATAGCGTCACTATTTGTACAGATCATGGTGTTGTTGTAAATTAACTATGTGACAACGGAAATTTATCTTTTATCATTTGTGATTAGATCACCAAGATGTATAAATGATAGGAGGTCCTTATGATTAGTTCCTGAATTGAGATATATGAGACAATATCAATCCACGAAGGTTTAATCATTAAATATCCCTAGTCAGAGTATTATCGAGATTGGACATCGATAATGCGGAAAAGACTAGTATTACACTTGTGCGCGTGTGAGGGCATAACGACATAGTTCTCATATATTTGGGTATAGGATACTCATGCAAGTGTAGTAGGAGGTTGTGTTTTACCGATGGTACGAAAAATAGCTTCGCTCTGGATAGACCCCTCGGAATTCCATTGGTAGTATGACTATGTGTCTATGGAAGTCTGAATCAGGGTAAATGTATTTGGTCTTAACTTGAGACTTGCACCGCTAATACTTGCGACAATCAATATACTTTGGTTTTAGGTCGTCCAGGGCTTTAACAGGTTCTGTGTACGCCTCTGCTAGGTATATTGAGAATCGTAGTGTGTTGGGAGTGATGTCAAGACAGAAGTATCACTCAAGGCATAGTGGAGATGATGGTCACGTAGGATACGGGATTGGTTCTCTTAAATGCTGCAGCTATCGGGATATTATGACTAGGTCATGTTATCCGATTATAGAGACTAGTTACCAGAGATCCAATATATGCTTCGTACGGGGCATACACATTTCCAGCCCCATGCCTAGCACGTGACATCCGATAATGGATCGAAATACACAATACTATATATACTACGCCTGATATAGATCACTTATTCATGTAAGGATATTTCTGGAGAATTGGGTAGGCATGGCGCTTTGCTAGAAGCCAACCTTGTCTTTTAAATCAGTATAAATGTAGTACTAGGTACTTACGTGTTTGGATAGTCCGATGACCGGATTTACTGCCAACATATCCGGGGATCTCATGGGTCGCTTCCCGAAGATTCACCGATGACGTATGACTCGCACTTTATTAATCTGGGATTAATTAGAAGAGAGAGAAAATTAATCTGAGATTAATTGCGGAGATATTTTATCTGGGATAAAATATCATTTAATAGAGAGAAAACGATATTTTGGAATTAATCGATAAAATAATATATTCGATATATTATACGAAATTGGATTTCGACGCGGAATTAAAATTAGATTTTAATTCGGGCGAACGAGTTAATTTAGAATTAATTCGTTATCAACGTGAATAGTAATTTTGCTAGGCAAAGTTATTTAATTAAATTAGATTTAATTTCGTCGCAACGGAAAATTCGTTAATTTGGAATTAGCGAACCCGAGCCCGAGAGTGTTTGCGGGCGCACTCGCATTGCGAATCAAAGTACGGCCGACAAGTCACATCTAGCGTCAAATCATTAGTCAATTGATTGATGTGATGTCAAGTCACTTGAGTGATTGAAACATGTCACTTGTGATTGATGGAAGTGGTTGAAAGCATTAATTGCTTTTGGCTCCAAAATGTGATTGACTTTTTGGAAAAAGGTTTTTACAATTTTTGGATTTGATAAAAATGTATTAGATACACATTTTTACCAACCAACACATCTATCTCCATTTTCTCCTCTCTCTCTCGCCCAAGGGGCTGCTGTTCTTCTCCTTTTTCTACCCAAAATGTCGAGAATGAAAAAGTAGTGCAAGGGTGATTTTTGTGGCAAAAATTACAAAGTGCTAGCACACATTCGAGGTCTTGCGAAGGTGATAGGGAACCGCACACGTGAGCTTGGAATCACAACACAAAAGCTTGGAGCTTGGAGGACCAAGATGGCAGAATTTCTTGAAGGAAAAAACTGCCACTGCCGTGAGCCTTAGACCGGGAGTTTATTATAATAAAATAAGAATTCCACATAACGACGATTCTTATCATTTTCCACCGTTTGTCTTGACAGATTTGACTAGGATCAGAAGTGTTCGCGAGACTAAGTAAGTACTTTATGCGATGAATACCAATATATTGGTTGTTGTTTTCTCATTAGAAAGATGTGTGTAAATATATGTATGTGTATATATGTGTCTGAATATATATTTTACATCCTGATATGCATATAGAAATATCTGTAGATTGATGTGTAATACGATTATATTGTATTTTTGTGTTCAAGTTATTTGTCATAGGTTGCGAATACATGTACATAAATATATTTGTGTAAATATGTCAATATGACTATCGACTATCTCTTGAACAAGTATGTGTGATGTCGTGTTATCATTTTGTAATTTTTGAAATGTTTTTAATTGGTTGATGGATTTGAAATGTGTTACGTGATATGCATGATATGTGAATTGATACTTTGTTTTATGTTTTTAATGATATTCTCATTTTATGATACTTTTTGATTTTACTGATACTTTCGTTTATATATATGAAGTGTTTTAATAAAAGGATTTCGAATGACTTTGATTTTGATTGGATATGATATGATATGTTTCCATCATATAGTTTGTATGATATTTTATAGTTTTTGAAACCTCTGTGACGCTTGTTATGAGGTTATGACCATCTGAAAATGACTGTCCCGCTACTTTATCGACATGGTCCCGTTTCATTTATTGCCTAATCTCTACGCGCGACCCATGCATTGGACGCTTAATATGTTCATCCGGTTGAGTTAGTTCCTGGATGTTTGATACAGATTTTTGCTAACATTGATTTTGGAATTTGTTTTCTTTTACAGAGATTAGTTTCACAATATGTTTTAGATGCCTTTATTTTATAGTTTCCTGAAAATTATTTTGGAAAAGTTTATTTTCAAAAGGATTTACTTTTGAAAAAGATGTATTTTAAATGTATTTGATTTTGCTTATGATATGATATGAGCTTTTGATGAGGTATGATATGATATATTTCTACCATTATGCTCGTACTATGTTTTTATTTGTTTTTTTATGATTTTGACATATCGTAGCACTTATATAGGGTCTCTTCCATATGAAAATTGACTGATCTATTACCATCTGTCGACATTAGCTTATTTTGGACAGTGTATGGTCAGGGCACGAGGCTCAGACATTAGACGCTTGGTTAGTTGTTCGATGTATTTTCGAAAGATGAGCTTAAAGTGCTTTCATTATGTTTCCCGTTTCTGATGATGGATAATATTGACTGTTTAGGATTTGTATTATGTTTGCCGGTTTTGATGATGGAAGATATTAATTGTTTGAGAGTTTTATTATGGTTTTCGATTCTGATGATTAATAAAATCAGTTGTTTGGAATGTGTAATACGATTTATGTTACTGATAATGAATGTGATTAACTATAGAAAATATGTAGTAGACTTTGTGTTTCTGTTAATGGATGAGCAACTGCAGTTATTAGGATCCAGTCAATAGATTTACAGTGTCAGAGCCCACTAGTTGAGCTTGAGATTATGTTATATTATGTGATTGTATGTTAATAAGGTATGTATTATCAAGATATAGTCATGCATGTTTATAGAAAATGATGAGATTAACTATGTATGTACGGTATAGTACTAGTCAGATATAGTTTAAATTATGTTAGAAAGAATGGTAAAAGCACGTAATAGATAGTTCATGTAAGTCATGTATGGTGAACACATGGATTAAGTTGATTTAAACCACCTCGGTTTTGGGTTGATCCTAGCCACATGATTGGGGTGGATTGGTGTAACATCCCCAATTCGGGAAGGTTACCGGCAGGTAATAGATTCCATTGTCACCTAAGCCACTGTCTGTTACTAAAGAAAAACCAACTTCATGTCCTGATAACTAATCATCACATCTATATGCATACACACACAATTCATGGAATCGACTGAATTGATGACCCACATGAAAAATATATATAATCTAGTTAATATTTTACAGACACGTCAGCAATCATGTAATTGTCATACACCAAAAGAAACCAAAAAGAAACTACATTCTATATGAAAGTAGGCTTGACATGACGGACCAATACAACTAGTGAATGTAGTGCTACTCTTATCCCTGATTCATGTCTCCAAAAGATAATTGTGGCTCAGCAGTTGAAGGTGTTAGAGTTGGTGCTCGGCGCGCCAAATTTGTTGTACTTATTGTAAATACAATGTACATTTAAATTTTATTATCAATAAAATTTAGTAATTTTCATCAATATACCTTTTATTTAGTAAAGACATAAAATGACCTTAGAATGAATAGTTGTGACGTTATTACAAAAGCGTCGTAATTGTCACTGAGAACTGTCACAATACAGTTCATTCTTAAATTTTTTCCTAGTCAAAGTTTACATAACTGGTCAGTTAGTAAACCTGTGAGACCGGTACGTGTTGTATATTAGAATTATTTTAATGGTTTATCTTAGTAATCCATAAGTCTTATGAGACTCATATAAACACGTAGGTATTTATTGGATAAATATTGAACAACTCATTCAAAGATTCCTGATAGATGATACACCAACGTCAATAGGAATCTTTACGAGTCGAATAGCATATTAGCTCCTTTGACTTGAGATACCACTGTGGATATGTGAGATATCCTCCATACTTTGATGTCAGTCATGTCAACAATCTTTTAAGATCAGACCTCCGCCTTTTCGTCGGGTATGGGCTGATACTCACAATATCATTTGATGTATCTAGAGTGGTTTGTTAGTTCCGTGTACGGGATTTAGGTATCCAATTTGTGATTCTTTGAAATCCTTGGCCGAGGTATGATTCGGAAACGAGTTCCGAATATTTATTTAAGAATCATAAATATGTCGCGACACATGAATTGTTCATAGCGGAGATTTGACGTTTTATCTATATCTCCGGAACAATTCGGATTACCTATGACAGAGGGATTACATATATGCAATGACTTCGACTTGGATGGTTCAACTCGATTATCTGTGGTCGTCGTAATTTATGAGTGGACAAATTACGAACATGGAAATGGTTTCCGTGACAGATAAACTTGAACCTAGAGAGTCTCATAATATAAAATATACTCGTTGAGCACTTGAGCAATTAATTATGGATAATTCGGATTATTCATAATTTACACATGTATATTAAATAATGTGTATTTGTATACGATACATAACTTTGATTAGATACACATTATTGACCAATTAGATTTTGACACTTGTTTTATTATTATTAATTAATTAATTATTAATTAATTAATTATTAATAATTATAAATTGGAAGAATATTCTTGGAATATTTTTCCATAACTTATTTTTTCTTTTTTTTAATAATTAAATTAATTTATTTATTTGTTAATTTATTTATTTTAATTAAGAATATTACATGAATATTCTTGATTTTTGGCTAATTCTTATTGGCTATTCCATGTGTTTTTGACACATGTATTTATTAATAAAAATATCAAAATAATTAATTAATTTGGATAAGATCAAATTGTTTCAAAATTATAGCCACAAAAATTTATTATTTTTGTTGAAAAATTGGCCTAATTTTCAGCCAAGTGAAAAATGCTATATAAATGGAACTTATTTCCATTTTATAAGTTTTAACCAATTTCTCGTATGTTGAGAACAAAAGAAAAAATGGGTTAGGGTTAAAAACAAAACAACAACACCAAGGAAGAAGAAAAGTGAAGGAATTGGAATTTAAATTAAGAAGAAAAATATTTTCGTAAAATAATTCGTTGTGTTACGAAATATATTATGTTATTACTTGTTAATAAATAATATATTTAAACTACTTTGAGCGAATTAAAAATATTAAATATTTAAAATCATTTCCCCCCTTCCACCGCGCCTTCTGACGCGTTTACTCCAACAGAAGGATCCATCAAAACTAGAGAGGGGAGGGAGTCCTAGTGAACTCAGTGAGTTGAACGATAAAATAAGAAAACAATATTAATAATTCTGTATCAAATCATCATGGCATAAAAACTACTTTCTGAACTCATGACAATATAAACTACATGTGCACATGTCTACTGTATCCGTCAATTCCATAATTCCAGAATCAAAATAAAAATCATATGTATCGGAATCAATAACATTTCTCAAAACACTTTTGACAATGATCTCATAAAAAAATTTGTGCTAAGAATCTCAAATCTCTTAAATATCTCATGTTTTTCTTTTCAATAGCATGAAAGTAATAAAGAACTAAATATCATATGTAACTCGTAAAACTTTGAAATTATTAGGAAATAACTGAAATAAGTAAATTATGAAAACAAGTACTTCACTCACAGTGCTATGGCAAATCGAGGGGCGGTACAAGGCGTGGGTGACCTTCGAGTACCTTGACGTTGATTTATAGTCAAAGCAACTGTTAGTTTCTTCTCAGAATATTTTCATACGACATGAAAGAATATGCAATGCATGGACACATAATCTACTTGAGTATTGGAGATATTTATGTTATCTAAGAATTTTACGGGCTTAGGTTTGGAGTTATGTAAGTGCAGTAGCAGAAACTTATTTTATACTAATTGTCAGAAAATTCACTGTTCGATATCCAAATTTGAAAATTCGCTATAATTAATTGGGAATGAATCTGAAGTTGAAATTTTAATAAAATGGTTCTTAATGTATCTAGTTTATTTTTATTTTTACGGATCTCAATTTCGATTTCAGAAATTCAAGTTATAAACTGAAGTTCATTGGCTGTGCAAACTGGTTAACTAGGAGCAGGGGCAGCATGTCGCATAATTAAGATATGTAGGTTGGTTTGACCCATCGGATCCCAATTTTTAAACGAAATCATTGAGTTGGCTTACCTAGGAATCAAGCTGTGAATGAACCCTTACACACACACACACACACACACTGTGAGTCTAGCTTAGATGATTTATTAAAAGACTTAGATTTGCGTACGTTGAGTACTTTGAAAGTTCTCTTATTTTATTGCTAGACATTCGTTGAGGACAAAAATATGTGTAAATATTGGGACTATTTAATTTTTTTATCTTCAATTTTCATGATGTATGTGTTTTGAATGACGTTTGTGGGTATCGTCGCTGTAAGCCATCACGAGACTAGAACTAGTCCACTATGGCCGCCTAGGGGTTTAAAGTCTTATTACAAACGCTAAATGCAATCGTGATCTCTACGAAAGTGGCTTAGATAGTTTTTATTCATTTATTTAGTTTTTATTTTATTTTACGCCTGAATTGCTAGGGACTAGCAATAAGCTGGTTGGGGGTTGTGATAAGTGCATGAAAGTGTACTTTGAACATCGCTAACTCAGCTTGTTTATCATGTATTTAATCTTAATTAGAGTTTCTTTTGTGTTTTTTTATTAGGAGCAATAGAGTATGAAGTTTGGAGCAATTGTACATGTTTTGGGACCATACGGACGCATTGGAAGCATGCGGAAAGAGCGAAAATGAAGAAAGCAAAATCCAACAAAACATGTCACGCGTCGCGATGAGCCTTTCATGGGCATCGCGACGCACCCTAGTAACTGCATTCCATACAAAAGCCAGAAAGTTTGGCACCGCAGTGCCATTTGTCAACGTCGTAGCGCCCCGGAACAGTCCCAGAAGCTTGTTATGGTCATGTTTTACGCATATATGGACTCCAGGGCTTCCCTATATAATTCAACTTCGTCCAAAACCCTAAAGGAGGAGAAAAGCAAAGAAAAACATAGAGAAACAATAGATAAACACACATCAAAGAGCCACAAACATAATTTCGAGAGAGAAGGATGAAGAACTTCAAGCTGACATGACGTCTCTCCGATCTATCCAGGCTATATCTCTCTTCTGCATGTAGAACTAATCTCATAGGTAAAGCTAAGGATGAACTCTTGTATTTAAGTTTTTATATTCATGTTGTTGATTCCTAAGTACTCTTAATCATTTAATACAATTGATGTTTATTATTCTTTATTATTCTACGATTTATGAATCCAGAAACTGTATTTATTCAAGTTGCATATAGATTCAATCATGTTTTTTCTATTTGTGATTGGGGAATCCAGTTGTGACTGGTAAATATTTTATAAGTTGATCTTCTTCTGCGGTATTGCCAGAGGGTATATTGTCGAAGTTAGATAGGTCGTAATGATAACTTTGTGTGCTATTAATATAGAGAAAGTATTGTTAATATAGAGAAAGTAAATCATCGATTACCTTAGAATTTAATGGGTGTAGAATTGAAAATCTTCCGATTTTTGGTTTAGGATGTGAAACCTTCAATTGTGTAATAAAAATGAATCAATAACTGAATATAGAGAATTGATACAAGAGGAATTCCTAACGCTTTGATGTTTATCTCTACTGATATTCTTCAATATATTTTCTATAGTTTTTATTTTACATTATCAATTCAATAATTATCTTTTCAATAAGTTGCTGCTAATGTTTTGTTTAAGTAAATCAGTTCTTTGTATCCATCTCTCTGAGGAATCGACACCCCAACTATATTACGATAACCGCAAGTACTTTTTGGGCGTAATCAAAATTTGGCGCCATTGCCGGGGAAGCGGTTTACAATCTGAATGAGCATGTTTTCTTAGTCAACTGCAAAGCGGTAACTTCGTTCTATTTTACTTTTATTTTTATTTTATTTATTTTATTTCAGTTTTAACTTTCATTTTTTATTTCTTTTTAATTATTTCTTTTTAGTTTATTCTTTTTTTATTGTTATTTTATTTTTGTTTCTCGTTTTATTTGTGTTTAATTTGCATGTCTAGACGTAGGGATAAGTTTAGTAGATTTGTTAGGATTGAAGAGGAAAATTTAGACTCAGAGAGTTTGTTTGACAATCTCTTTGCCACACCTTCCACGTCTAGCGCATATATTATGAGTGAGTACGAGAGACCACCTGGGATGACTCTTAAAGAGTACCTACATCCCACTCGCACAACTACACCATCATGCATCATGTTTCCTCCTAATGCACCACATATAGACTTTAAGCCTGGAATGATATAGTATCTCCCAACCTTTCATGGTTTGGAGAAAGAGAACCATTATGTGCACATTAGAGAGTTTGAAGAGGTTGTAGCGACTTTCCATGACCGGTTCGGAACCACAGACATAATTAGACTTAAGTTATTCCCTTTTGCCCTTAAAGATAGAGCTAAAAGCAGGTTGTATTCCCTAAGACCTATGTTAATAGGATCATGGAGTGAGATGACACAGACATTCTTTAACAAATACTTCTCACACCATAAGACGAATGCCTTGAAAAAATAAATCTCTACCTTCTCCTAGAAAGACAGTGAAACTCTTTATCAGACTTGGGAGAGGTTTAAGGAGATGTTAGCTAGTTTTCCTCACTATGGATATGAGAGTTGGCGCTTAGTGAGCTATTTTTATGACGGTTTAACCCTTAGAGAGCGCCAATTCATGGACCTTAATATCCAAATATGGTAGGACTATGCTTGCAGTGGCCCAGCTATAACCTCACGAGGTATGTTTTGTGTGCAAATGGAGTGACCATCTGGCCCAAGAGTGTCTTTTAAATGGTGAGATGAGGGGAACATATGAGGAACAATACAATACCTTAGGGATATTCAAGAAGCCTTACACATCTTATTCCGACACTTATAATCCTGGTTGGAGGAACCACCCAAATTTAAGTTGAAGACAGGAGTCTCAACAGCCCAGTCAAATATCACAGTCTAGAAGTTACAGTGCCCCACAATATCACACACCTGCCATTCCTCGAAATTCTTTAGAGGACACTGTATATGCATTTATAGAGGCCTAGAGAAAAACCAATCAAAAATTTGACTCATTGATAGCTCAGGTCGTTGAAGATAATAAGGAGATTAAGAGTTAAGTCTCCAAATTGACTAATGTCCTGAGTGTGCAAGAACAAGGAAAATTCCCATCTCAGGCTCGACCAAATCAACAAAGGCAACACATGGCATAGGCTGATCATGAAGCGACTAATGTAAATGGTGTTAATGTCATATTCACTAGGAGTGGTAAAGAGATAGGGATGCATGGCACCCCCAACATTATAGGTTACCCCAAGGATAGTAGTCCAAATACTCCTCATGAAGATCAAGAGACGCATTTCCCAGTTAGAGTACCCTTTCTTCAGGCACATAGGCCCACACCGAGAGATCCAGACCCAAATGGTGAGATCCTAGAACATTTAAAGCGGGTAAAAATCAACCTTCATTTGTTACATGTGATAAAATATGTTCTCACTTATGCGAAGGTTTTGAAGGATCTATGCACTATGAAGAGGAAGTGTAATATGAAAAAGACTGCATTTTTAACAGAGCAGGCTAGTGCAGTAATTGAACAGAAGACTCCACCAAAGTACAAAGATCCAGATGTCCCACTATCACTTGCCACATTGGCACATATGAGTTTGGTCAAGCGTTATTAGATTTAGGTGCTAGTGTTTATCTCATGCCATATTCGATCTATAAGCAGTTAGGGCTTGGAGAGATTAAATCTACATCAGTGGTTTTACAGTTAGCTGACCGCTCTAGTAGAACACCACGGGTAGTAGTTGAAGATGTTTTACTTCAAATTGATAAATTCTACTACCCTGTTGATTTTCTGATTTTAGATACACAATCTGTTGTTGACACTGAGTCAAAAATCCCTCTAATCTTAGGTAAACCTTTTCTTACTACAGCTAATGCTCTTATCAATTGTAGGAATGGTCTCATGAAGTTAACATTTTGGAATATGACACTAGAGGTGAACATTTTCCATGTTGAGAAACAACCACAAGAAGATGACGAGGGCCACTAAACATACATACTAGACACAGTCTTACTGGAGACGGCTTCTGCACAATATGACTCTAACCCTCCCAAGCTGGACCTGATCCCAAAGAACCGTAAGAAGAGAAAAATGAGAGTTAGTGTTCACTTGAAGATGATACCTGGGAAGTTAAAAATGAGGTGGAACCAACTTTTCCATATGAGCAGTCTCAAATTTCAACAGTCTCCAGATCCTGGGGGATCCATAAATAAACTGCCGCAGCTAGATAAAGATTCCTTCTCATGCCTTAATCAGTTCGCTACATGGAAGCCACCATGACAACTTGGGTGATTGCGTCTGGCTCAAGACGTTAAACTTAGCGCTAGCGGGAATGCAACCCTTGCATATGCATTTATTTCACTTTATTTTATTTTATTTACTTTATTTATTTCATTTATTTCAGTTTTATTTATTGTGTGCTAATTGCATGTTTATTATTTGCATGAGTTTTTTATGCAGGTGTTAGCGTAACCTACACAACCACACAACCAAAGTCTCACCAGTATGAGCCTGATAAACTCCATGTTTGGTAGTGTTGTTCCTTAATCTTTTTTCTTTATATTTATCTTACATTGAGGACAACGCAAGTTTTAAGTGTGGGGGTATATGCATGAACATGATAATATCTGTTATTATGCATACATGATAATACCTGTTATTATTAAAAAAAAACAAAAAAAAAATTAGTTTTTAGTTCTTAATAGTAAAGCATAAGTCCAATGATGATATTGTTTGCTTTAGGGTGAAATCTTAGAAACGAAAAGTTCTTTAATGTATTTTTATCTGATGACTTGAGTAGTTGATCTAGGTTAGACTCGTAAGCACTTAACTATAGGTTTTTAGCAGTAAGAACCTAGGCAATTGGCAAAGTGACTAGTTGAAGAAATTGCATGTCGATTAATGACCGTTTACTTATATGTCTATCCTGATTTGCCAGTGTTATGATGTATGGTATGGTTAAAAATAAAAATTGAAAGTCTCGAAAGAAAGAAATTAAACCATCTATAACCGATAAGCGTGAAGCTACCCATGGGCGAGTGGTAGGACCACCATGAGGAGAAATGCTACCTTAAAGTGTATGTGTGTTAAAAAAAAGTTGAAAAAAAGAGACAAAGAAACGAAAAAAATCATCATACCATACTGAGCACAGAGAGGCAATTACATAGCATAATTGAGATATCTAGGTTGTTTTGATGGGATTCCAATTTTTAAACGAAATCATTGAGTTGGCTTACCTAGGAATCAAGTTGTGAATGAACCTTTACACACACACACTGTGAGTCTGGCTTAGATGATTTATTCAAAGACTTGAATTTGAGTTACGTTGAGTACTTTGAAAGTTCTCTGATTTCATTGCTAGACATTTGTTGGGACAATAATATGTGTAACTATTGGGACTGTTTCATTTTATTATCTTCAATTTGTATGAATGTATGTGTTTTGAATGACGTTTGTGGGTATCGTTGCTGTAAGCCCTCATGAGACTGTAACTCGTCCACTAGGGCCGCCTAGCGGTTTAAAAGCTTATTACATACGCTAAATGCAATCGTGATCCCTACCAAAGTGGCTTAGATAGTTTTTATTTATTTATTTAGTTCTTATTTTATTTTGGGCTTTAAATGCTAGGGATTAGCAATAAGTTGGTTGGGGGTTGTGATAAGTGCATGAACATGTACTTTGAACATCGCTAACTCGGCTTGTTTATCATGTATTTAATCTTAATTAGAGTTTATTTTGTGCTTTGTTATTAGGAGTAATGAAGTATGAGGATTGGAGCAATTGTACATATTTCAGGACCATATGGACGCATCGGAAGCATGCGGGAAGAGCGAAAATGAAGAAAGCAAAACATGCCACGCGTCGCGACGTGCCACTCATGGGCTTCGCGACGCACCCAAGTAATTTCATTCCATACAAAATCCAGCAAGTTTGGTGCCGCGGTTCCCCAGAACAGTCCGAGAAGCTTATTTTGATCGTGTTTTACGTATATATGGACTCTAGGGCTTCCCTATATAAACCCAACTTCGTCCAAAACCCTAAAAGAGGAGAAAAGATGAGAAAAATAAAGAGAATCAAGAGAGAAACACACATAAAAAAGCTACAAATATAATTTCGAGAGAGAATGACAAAGAACTTCAAGCCGACATGACGTCTCTCCGATCTATCCAAGCTATATCTCTTTTCTACATGGAGAACTAATCTCCTAGGAAAAACTAAGGATGAACTCATGTATTTGAGTTTTTATGTTCATGTTGTTGATTCATAAGTACTCTTAATCGTTTAATACAATTGATGTTTATTATTCTTTATTATTCTACGATTTATGAATCCAGAAACTGTGTTTATTCAACTTGCATATAGATTCATTCATGCTTTTTCTATGTGTGATTGGGGAACCTAGTTGTGACTGGTAAAGTTATTTTATGAGTTGGTCTTCTGCTGCAGTATTTCCTGAGGGTATATTGTCGACGTTAGATAGGTCGTAACGATGACTTTGTGTGTTGTTAATATAGAGAAAGTAAATCATCGATTACCTTAGAATTTAATAGGTGTAGAATTGAATATATTCTGATTGTTGGTTTGGGATGTGAAACCTTCAATTGTGTAATAAAAAGGAATCAATAACTGAATATAGAGAGTTGATACAAGAGGAATTCATGACGCTTTGCTTCTTATCTCTACTGATATTCTTCAATATATTTTCCATAGTTTTTATTTTACATTATCAATTCAATAATTATCTTTTCAATAAGTTGCTGCTAAATCAGTTCTTTGTAACCATCTCTACCCCAACTATACTGCGATAACCTCAAGTAACTGCAAGTACTTCTTGGATGTAATCAAGTACCAACAAAAGAATTACACGATTTATAGCAAATAACTCTTGGGGTTTACAATGTGGTCGAGCATGACTCACTTTCCTATTTCTATCACTTAGTTCGCTTTACAAGTTTTTTCTCTCAAATACAAGTGTAAGAAAATGTAAAAGTTAATTACCTCTTTTAATGTGGCTATATCCCTTTCTATAGGTTCTCCAACCACTATTACAACCGATCTTGACGTCAGCTCATGTTACTGAATCATTATTACAAGTCTTAGTCACCATTACAACCACCTTCTCAAACAATCAAATTAGTTTGTTCCCCTATCACTGCACCGACCTCTGGCGGCCTATGGTGGCTGCTGCTCTGCCACTGCACCAGCCTATGGCGACTGGCAAGGCCAAAGATCACTGTGAACCGTTGCTTTATCTCTTTCATCATTAACTTTCTAAAGGCACTTCTCCACATGTATGACAGACGTCATGTTGCTCTCACACTGGCCGGTCATGATTTCATCTTCATTCCCTGGGTCGGGTAACCGAGATAATTGGTACTCTTCCAAATTTAGATTTCAGAGTCATCGGATTGCACCCATACTGACAATACTTCATCAAGTTTGTCTCATACAACTCTCAAAGCATCTCAAAAATGTTATTCAATGTGATCGAGTCGGGTACTATCTACACTTCCCCCACCTCACAATCTTTTCTCGGAGAATCTTCATTACATATCATGATCGGATCATATTGTAATTTTCTTCACTACAAACAATAATTCAGAGTTCAATTTCTAGTGCAGAATCAATAATTAAAAGTGCACAATGGAATAATTCAAAGTGCTATTCCCAATGCAGAGTCAATAATTCAGTGCACACAATAAGGGATCATAATGGCAAATTCCACATGTATGGACCATGGCCATTAAATCAATAATGGCAACGTGTATGATTCAAGTGGTGGATCAGGATCATTAATGGCAACATGTTGTTGGCGACTTGATCGCATAAAAGGATTTTGATGACGTCAACGTGAATGAAGACTTCGACGTACAAACACGAATCATTACAAAAAGTGTCGAAGCATATAGGGTGAAGAGCGAGAATATGAAGACTAGCGGCAAATCGAAGATAATGATTAAGAGCTAAATTTTTTGTAAGTGAGTTTACTCAAGTGATCTAAAGCTCTTAGGAATCATACATTTTGCATCACTTGCATTTAAAATGGCTTAAAATGCTAAAAGAATCATTTGCATTTTATTTGCACCAAAATGAACTTCATGCACAAATGCATCGGTAAATGATCTTCTAAAAACTAGCAAACGGTGAATTAAACTTCAAATGATATACCGTTAGATATATATGTGTCTCTAGTTTGCTACGGTTCAAACGGAACACAATTCCGATGCATAGAACTTTTGCTAGAGCCATTTTAGTACAACATGCTCATATGTGCGTTTTCTGCATACATGTCACATTAGAAAAATTCCATAAAATTCATATTAATGTTTTTGGAGCTGAATTTTTTACAGAAGCTAGATCTATGTGTCTAGTTTATGTAGAAATTTACGTATCATGATTTGGAATTTTCTAGAGAAAGTTATGGCCAAAATACCGAGTGCCGTCAGTCTTGACTGATCATCAGAACAGGCATACCGGTCCAAAACCGGCATACCGGTCTCTGTAACCGGCATACCGGTTCCAGAGGTGCCAACGGTCATATTTTGAGCCGTTAGACCGGCATACCGTCCCATACCGGTTTCCAGAACCCTATACGGCTATAAACGGCTAGTTTTGTGCAAAATCTATAAATTCATCATTTCCCTCACTTCTAACACACCTCTTGCACATATATTCATCATATAATCATGTCAAAACATTCTTGAGAGTTTATAACCATCTTCAAATCATTTTACACTCTCTACATTTGAAAAAGCTCATATTTCATCTTCATTCATATTAGTGAGCTTTGATCATTTGGGTTTGCAACTCACACAATCTTCTTATTATTTGTGAGTGCCCAAGTGTGTTTCAAATCTTCTTTCAAAAACACTTGCGGTTTGTGAAATCCCATAGTTTGGGTAAGTTGTAAAGGTTGTGAGTGCACCTACGAACAAAACTCAAAGTTGTAAAGGTTGTGAGTACGCCTACGAACAAACTCAAAGTTGTAAAGGTTGTGAGTACGCCTACGAACAAAACTCAAAGTTGTAAAAGGTTTGGAGTGCACCTTTGCGGAAAACTCTCGGTTACGAGTGAACCACGAAAAACTCGATTCTAGTAGAAATCTTCAAGCGAGGCTTGAGGGAGTGGACGTAGGCACGATTTGCCGAACCACTATATATCGCGGTGTCGTATCTCTCTTTCCCTACTCTTTTACTATTTGCAAGTTAATTTGTATTTACACTTATTGATTAGAAACTTGCATATAGGCTATTAATTGGAATAGAGAAAATTGCCTAAAACTCCCACTTGGTAATAAGAGCTTAAAATCGGTAAAGATTTTATAATTCCGCACTTATAGCGATAACCCAATTCACCCCCCCTCTTGGGTATAGAGATTTCTTGTCGCTATTGCTTGTAGGTACTTTCAGTTGGTATCAGAGCGAGGTATTCTCAAGAAAGACTTGACCGTCCGAGAATAGATCATGGCATCTACAAGCAACTCGTCAAATCTTGCCGAGGGTTTTTCAACGACTAGACCTCCGTTTTACACCGGAACGGACTACAATTATTGGAAGATGAGAATGCTAAATTATCTCCTAGCCAATGATTCGCAATCCTATTTGATTATCACACGGGGTGCAAATATGCCAACAAAGAAGGATAGCAACGGGGTTGATATTCCAAAGCCAAATTTGGAATGGGATAATGAGGATGTAAAAATAGCCTCACAAAATGCTAGAGCACTCAACCAACTCCTATGTGCCATTGATCGGGATCAAGTAAACAAACTTCCGGAGTGTGGAAATGCTTATGATTTGTGGAAGTCTTTGGAAATGGTCAATGAGGGTACAAGCCAAGTGAAGGAATCGAAGATCAACCGGTTCATGTGCGAATTGGACAATTTCAAGATGGAATCCGGGGAAGAAATCGATCACATGATTTCAAGGTTTACAATCATCATCAACCATTTGGGAGCCTTGGGAAAAGTCATCGGGACATCGGATCAAGTGAAGAAAATTTTGAGATCTCTCCCGAAAGAGTTTAGAAGCTATACCTCCTCCATTAAAGAAGCAAACGACATAAACACATTAAAGATGGATGATTTGGTCGGCAAATTGCTTGAGTATGAAATGGAGATCAAAATGGATAAAAAGGAGGAAGATGAGAAAAGGACAAGAAATCCTTGGCCTTAAAAGCAAGAAGAAAAGATGAGTCAAGCTCAAGTGAAAGTGATAGTGATGATGAGTTGGCTCAAATAAATAAGAGCTTCAAGAAGCTTCTTCAATCCGTAAAACAAAAGGGAAAATCAAAGACGGATGAAAAGAAAGAAGAAAAATGGCCGCGGAAGAACAAGAAAATTGTTTGTTATGAATGCAACAAACCGGGTCATATAGCTATGGATTGCCCATTGAGGAAAATGAGAGGAAAATCGAAGAAAAGGGCGATGAAAGCAACTTCAACTTGGAGTGACAGCGACTCCAGCTCATCCGAGGAAGAAGAAGAGGTCCAAGAAAGAACAAATCTAGCACTCATGGCTATCACGGATGAGGACATCCGCTTTGAAATTGAGGATGAAAGCGAAGAAGAAGAGGTACACAATTCTCAAGATATAATGATTTACTTGATGCTTTTAATAGCTTAAAAGAATTGTGTGATATGCTTAAAAAGAAATTGAAGTTAGTTAAAATGAGCATGCTATACTTAAAAATGAACATGCATGCTATATGGATAAAATTCATGTTTTAGATAATGAGATTATTTGCTTAAAGGCCAAACATGAAAAAGAAACTGCATGCTTAAATGATGAAAATGCATGTTTAAAGATTAAAAAGCTAGAACTTGAAAATGCCATATCAAATATGCCATCTAGCTCTAAGACATGCGATTGCGAATCTATATTGAATGAAAATGTCTTATTAAATACTAAGATTGTAGATTTGCAAAACATACTTAGCAAATTCACATTGGGACATAAAAATTTTAATATGCTTATTGGATCCCAAAAATGTGCATTTAAAAGAGAAGGATTAGGATATAGGCCTTATATTAAAAGAAAATTTTTAAGAACTATTTTGTTAAGGCATCCTATTCTCATGCTAAGAATGAAATAAATGAAAATGTCACATGCCATGCTTGTAACAAAAAGGGACATAAAATTTTTGAATGCATGTATATGAATGTGAATAAGAATGCATGGATTCCTCAAGGAATCAAAACTAACCCCAATGGACCCAAGAAAGTTTGGGTACCAAAGTGTAATTGATAAATTTGTAGGGGGAGCTTTGGGAATGGATCTTTAAAGAGAATTGCAAAATTGATCCCAAAGGCTCAAAGAGATGAGGATTCACAACGGTAAAGGTACAACTCCGTACTCACAGAAACATTGGTACCGTTTCCTCTAAATTGCCAAAATGTGCATATTTTTTAAATTTTGGTATCTTTATAGCACATATGTAATTGGTATCTCATTTTGATTTTGATTTAATATTTACTTCTCCACTTTTTGATAATGTCAAAGGGGGAGAAATCATTAGAAATGAGATTAAAACTTGTTAACCCTCACCCTTGGTTTAAGGGGGAGTAAATGTACTAATGTGTTTGTCAAGTTGTTATAGAGCTATATTCAAGACAATCACACATTGAGGGGGAGCTTATGTTGAGGGGGAGCAAAATTGTCAAATTTGGACTCCAAGAAGCTCACAAGTATCAACAAGTTTTAAGGGGTTGCCATCATCAAAAAGGGGGAGATTGTTGGCGACTTGATCGCATAAAAGGATTTTGATGACGTCAACGTGAATGAAGACTTCGACGTACAAACACGAATCATTACAAAAAGTGTCGAAGCATATAGGGTGAAGAGCGAGAATATGAAGACTAGCGGCAAATCGAAGATAATGATTAAGAGCTAAATTTTATTGTAAGTGAGTTTACTCAAGTGATCTAAAGCTCTTAGGAATCATACATTTTGCATCACTTGCATTTAAAATGGCTTAAAATGCTAAAAGAATCATTTGCATTTTATTTGCACCAAAATGAACTTCATGCACAAATGCATCGGTAAATGATCTTCTAAAAACTAGCAAACGGTTGAATTAAACTTCAAATGATATACCGTTAGATATATATGTGTCTCTAGTTTGCTACGGTTCAAACGGAACACAATTCCGATGCATAGAACTTTTGCTAGAGCCATTTTAGTACAACATGCTCATATGTGCGTTTTCTGCATACATGTCACATTAGAAAAATTCCATAAAATTCATATTAATGTTTTTGGAGCTGAATTTTTTACAGAAGCTAGATCTATGTGTCTAGTTTATGTAGAAATTTACGTATCATGATTTGGAATTTTCTAGAGAAAGTTATGGCCAAAATACCGAGTGCCGTCAGTCTTGACTGATCATCAGAACAGGCATACCGGTCCCAAAACCGGCATACCGGTCTCTGTAACCGGCATACCGGTTCCAGAGGTGCCAACGGTCATATTTTGAGCCGTTAGACCGGCATACCGGTCCCATACCGGTTCCAGAACCCTATAACGGCTATAAACGGCTAGTTTTGTGCAAAATCTATAAATTCATCATTTCCCTCACTTCTAACACACCTCTTGCACATATATTCATCATATAATCATGTCAAAACATTCTTGAGAGTTTATAACCATCTTCAAATCATTTTACACTCTCTACATTTGAAAAAGCTCATATTTCATCTTCATATTCATATTAGTGAGCTTTGATCATTTGGGTTTGCAACTCACACAATCTTCTTATTATTTGTGAGTGCCCAAGTGTGTTTCAAATCTTCTTTATCAAAAACACTTGCGGTTTGTGAAATCCCATAGTTTGGGTAAGTTGTAAAGGTTGTGAGTGCACCTACGAACAAAACTCAAAGTTGTAAAGGTTGTGAGTACGCCTACGAACAAAACTCAAAGTTGTAAAGGTTGTGAGTACGCCTACGAACAAAACTCAAAGTTGTAAAAGGTTTGGAGTGCACCTTTGCGGAAAACTCTCGGTTACGAGTGAACCACGAAAAACTCGATTCTAGTAGAAATCTTCAAGCGAGGCTTGAGGGAGTGGACGTAGGCACGATTTGCCGAACCACTATATATCGCGGTGTCGTATCTCTCTTTCCCTACTCTTTTACTATTTGCAAGTTAATTTGTATTTACACTTATTGATTAGAAACTTGCATATAGGCTATTAATTGGAATAGAGAAAATTGCCTAAAACTCCCACTTGGTAATAAGAGCTTAAAATCGGTAAAGATTTTATAATTCCGCACTTATAGCGATAACCCAATTCACCCCCCCTCTTGGGTATAGAGATTTCTTGTCGCTATTGCTTGTAGGTACTTTCACATGTATGATTCAAATGGTGGATCAGATCATTCAAAATCAAGAAGAATCCAAGAATAGCATCGGTTTTTTAAATTAAATAATCATACATTTACTTCACTCATTATCTATATCATAGTTGTTATTGGATCCTAACTCTCTTTATTTATTTCTGTGTGTGTGTGAATTAGTTGCTGTAGTATTTAAAAAAAATGCTGCTATAGAACATTTTAAAATATTAGACAAATATTATTGATAAATTTTATTAGAATATAAAGGGTCAAGCAGTAGAGATAGAAATTGTATGAATCCACCACACAAGTGTGTTTTCAAAGTTTCTGAAACTCCAAAATTCACACAAAAAATGTCAACTGAGAAAACTTTTCGTCACACTGCAGATTTTCATCCTAGTTTATGGGGAAACCATTTCCTCACAGATTCTTCAGCTGTTTTCAAGGTAAATTATAGGACTATACAAAACATCTCATTACGCCATTCGTTAACTCGCATGGAACTTGAGCTTATTTTATCTTGAAAAGTTATTGTTTGTGCATATCTGTCTGCAGACAATTGATACTGCAAGTACTGAAGAACAACACGAGACACAGAAACAAGACGTAAGGAGAATGATAATGGCTGCTGCAGATAAGCCTGTTGATAAATTAAGGTTGATCGATGAAGTTCAAAGCTTGGGTGTGGCTTATCACTTTGAGAAAGAAATAGAAGATGCATTCCAAAAATTATCTCAAGGCCTTGACAGTGATAGCGATGATCTCTATACCGTCTCTCTTCATTTTCGTTTGCTTAGGCAGCAGGGAATCCAGATTTCTTGTGGTATGCAATTGCCAGATTTGTTTGTAATATAATTTTTGGTCTCTTACCTATCAGCTTAAGTTTTGAACATGGACCGGAGTCAAGCCCTTAAGTGGCGGAGCGACGTTGTGCCTAGTGGGGGTAACTGTCCCACTGGACCCACTAATTTTTTTTTTATAAATATTATATATATATATATAAAAAAATATAAATAATTAAACAACACCCATAAATATATTATGTATTAATTTTTGAGTTGTATTTTTTAATATAATATGAAGGCTTAAGCCTAAATTAGTTAAAAAAAATTCTAATACATTTTTGCATCAATCTTATTTCTTAAACATATCTAAAATAATTATATTAATTCGTATGTGTATAGATAATTGACTATTTTTCATTTTAAATCCACTCATTTATGTGTTTTTCCATTTGCAAAAGAATAGGGATTCCATTCCATTTAAATAAAAAAATAAAAATAAAAAAACTATATTTATACGTAGGTTAGGTTATTGATCTTCTAGTTTATTGATATATTTGTAGTGATTATTTACTGAACCACATCGTGTATAGTTGTTATATATAAAATATTCACATATTAATATAAATATAATTATTTTGTATATATTTGTTTTATATTTATTTTTTATTTATAGTTGTTCAAAGCACAAATATGTGGTTTTATCACTAGGTTTTTAATAATTTACTTAAAAAAATGATTAAATCTACAATAAATTAGCGGAAATTTAGTATATAATATACTACATAAACTTAAAATACATAATTTTAAAAACAAATTTTTACTTCAATTTTTTAGGGAAAATTGGTATTTTTAGAAATTATGGATAAAAATATAATTCTGAAATTTTTGGGTTAATTTATAAGTTAAGAAATTATGGGTTATTTCATAATTTTCAAAAGTATAGAAATCATCTTATAATTTCAAAAAATATATATAAATTCATTATATATTATTTTGGTAAGAAAAAAATTTAACATCCACTGATTAACCTCCACTTACTGAAATTTCTGAATACGCCAAGCCCTCTATTTCAATCTTCCCATTTCTTGGCTCACATTTAGTCTCTCGTCGTTTGGGCCATTTTCTTCGGCTTAACTCAAAAGTGGTTTCACGAGAATCGATACATAGAGATTAGTTAGAGTCCTAAAATTTTACTTGAACTTAAATGTAACAAAATTTAACGTTTTCATTGTATAATATGACTTTTATATTTTCAATTTTTTATTGATAGAGGCACATTTTAAAAACTTACCTAAGGTCCCGCAAAATTTAGAAAAACTCAGGAGTCAGGACCGCCCCTAAATTAAGTTTTTGGATCAAGTGATTTCTCGAACATTATTTTATCTTACACTATATATCCTAATTGCAAAATCATGAACTAATTATATAAGCATTTTGTATTTTTTGAATGTGATTAGATGTGTTTGAGAAGTTCAAAGATGGTGAAGGTAAATTCAAGTCATCTTTGATAAATGACGTTGAAAGCATGTTGAGTTTGTATGAGGCAGCGTATTTAGCCATTCAAGGAGAAGATATTTTAGATGAAGCAATTGATTTCACTACCTCTCACCTTAAGTCAACTGTAGCTGATCATGATGTCAGCCCTAATCTTGCTGAACAAATAAACCATGCTCTATACCGTCCTCTTCGTAAAGCCCTACCAAGATTAGAGGCAAGATATTTTATGTCGTCTATCAATTCAAGAAATGATTCGTACGATAAAACTTTGCTGAATTTTGCAAAGTTAGATTTTAACATATTGCAAGAGCTACACCAGAATGAACTCAATGACTTAACAAAGTAAGTTATAAATTCTTTTTTGAACTGAGTTGAGTTTGTACCGAGTACTAAATAATAATTAATAGATAAATTGGATCCACAGATATCACATTAAATAAATCTTGCACGTGATTAAGTGCTCAATATAAACTCAACTTAGCACTAAATCTTAACCCTGAGTGCTCAATCTTGCACGTTGAGTTATATTTTGGGATTTGGGGACATATTTGTAGACCCGGCCAAGGTTCCGGTTCGGAATCGGAACCGAACCGGTTCGGCTAGGGTTCCTCCCCTAGCCGAACCGGTTGGAACCGTTGGAACCGTTCGGTTCCAACGGTTCCAACGGTTCCAACGGTTCCAACGGTTCCGGTTGGAACCGGTTTGTATATATATAATAATATATTTTTTAATTTTTTAATTAAGATTTTTATTTGTAATTTAGTGTAATTATGTAATGTAATTTAACTTAATTTGTAATTTACATAATTTTATTTGTAATTATGTAATTTTATTTGTAATTATTTTCAAAAATAATAATTTAATATAATTATTTGTAATTTGAGTTTTATTTTCAAAAAAGTAAAAAAAAACAAAAAAAACAAAAAAACAAAACCGAATGGAACCGGAACCGGAACCGAACGGTTCCGGTTCGGTTCCGGTTCCGGTTCCGGTTCCATTTTGTGGAACCGGAACCGAACCGGAATTAACCGGTTCGGTTCCGGTTCGGAACCGAACCGAACCACCGGCCCGGTCTATATTTGAGCCCAAATATGCATATGGCAGAAAAATAATGACCAAATTGAATTACATATTATCTATCATAGATGATACTTATGATGCATATGGTAGACTTGAAGAACTCAGCCTCTTTACAGAAGCAGTTGAAAGGTTATAGCCCTGTATTTAGCTTTATTAATTACATAATATTGGTTTGAGTTTCATCAGAATTTGTTAGTATATTTTTGCTTCTTTCGAAAAATAATATTTGATTTTCAGATGGAATATTGATGCCATAGATATGCTTCCAGAATACATGAAACTGATTTATAGGACACTTCTGGATGCTTTTATTGAAATTGAGGGGGATTTGGTCAAGGAAGGAAGATCACACTGTTTACGTTATGTAAGAGAGACGGTAGGTTCTCTAACCTAATAACTTATGACAAAATAATAATTAAATATTATAAATTTTGAAATAATATATTTTACTATTAAAGTTCTACCATATATTTTATTAATAACTTATGACAAAATAATAGTTTAGTAATAAAATTAATATTCAAAATTCGCAATATCCAATTATTATTTTATCACAAGTTTTATAGTGAAATATAAATAATCTGTTTTTATATGTAAATCAATTTCATGTATTATACTAAAACCAGGCCAGTTCATCAATTCACTAATTAATCGGTTTTGACCAACTTTTTAAACAGTCGGTTTTGAAGGATTTTTCAAATCGAACTCATGATTAGTTCTGGACCGACCGGTCCAGTTTTAAATTAATAACTTTCATAGGATGGGGACGGGGAGATTCATAATCACTTTTAATTTTGTAACTGATATTTTGGTCCCTCTCAAATGTTGTTTTTACCACTTAGTTCCTCGGTAAATTTTTAATATTTTATTTCTTCTTTGGTGTTAAAAAAAATATTTGTTGAATAGTTAACGTGACATTTTAACAAATTAACAATCTAGTTTTAATTTGCAGAAGTCTAAAAAAACAAATTTTATGTGAAAAACACATATACTATTCAATAATATCTAAGAGTGATCAATTTATCATTCTTTCAAGGGGATAGATTTTCAAATTAAAGAGATATTCCTCGTGTTCGAATCCTAAAGAAGCATAAATTAGAAATTTTACTTGGGTTTTGCCCACTACCATATTAAAAATTGGTTATTTATATTTTATTATGAAATTTATGATAAAATATTAATTAAATATTACGAATTTTGAAATATTATATTTTATTATAAAATTTATGAAAAAATAATATTTATATTTTTCCTATTAAAATCTTAATTGATTTTTACATTTTAATATTAAGGTCTAGTTAGTTAAGAGAAAAGTAGTAAAATATTAGATTTTATAGAACTCTAATAGTAAAATATTAAAAAAATATATTTTATTTTACCTAAATTTAATAGTAAAATGAAATATTTTAAAATTCACAGTATTTAATTATTAAATAGTAATCCAGTTCTTGAATTGTCAGTTCCGGTTCAAGGAATTTTTGAATCTGACCTAAACCGCCATTTAACTGTTTAGAGACGGTTCAATGAACCATCAGTTTTGGTTCTAACCCTGGTTTGGTCATGGTTCCAACCTCAATTTGGATTCCGTTTATTTCACGTTCGGAACGGTTTTAGACGGTTGGGATAGTTCGAACTAATTTCTTAATATTATTAATTGAAATAATTTATTTATTTTATTAACTTAAATTAAAAAAATATAAGTTATTATTAACAAAAGTATAACAAGAAAATAAATTATTCTAAATATTTATAATTTTTATTAATAATAACTTCGTTAAAAATACAACTTATATTTGTAAAATTCTTGCCATGTATTTATCTTCAATTGTTATAAAAAAAAAATATTTAAAAAAAGTTGGATAGTTTCAAACCGAAACTATAACACCTCATCTGAGTTAAGATGTTATCGGTAGGAGACAGATCTTCGTGAGCCTCAAACTAATAGACATGAAGAATCTAAAACTCATGCAATCTATAATGGACATGCGGGCCCTGGAATGCAAATGCGAAATGAATAACTGACTTTCTAAAATTCATATAGGCTTCATGCCCAAACTATTCATACTAAAAAAACATTATAGTTACATTTATAAACTTGTGTGCGCGGCACATCACATACATACATATACAAAATAGAGACTTCATCATATTTTCATGACATGACTAAGACTTAAGGTGACTAATTGCAACTCGAGTGATCCATGTCTCGTGCATGTTCACTACAAGAAAAATGCGAATTAGAGACGGAAAAATCCGTCTCTAATCCGTCGCTATTCGACTTTAGCGACGGAACAGAGACGGAATTTTTCCGTCTCTGTTTTACTAGTCGCAAAGTATATAGCGACAGAAATTTTATTTCCGTCGCTATAAATTGCTACGGAATTAAGTCCGTCGATATTTTGCTACGGACTATTTCGTCGCTGTTTAGCGAAGGATAAGTATGTCGCTAAATATGGACGGACTTGTCCGTCGCAATATAGCGATAGTAATACTATCCTTCGCTAAACAGCGACGGACTTGTCCGTCGCAATATAGCGACGGGAATACTGTCCGTCTCTATTTAGCGACGGACTTATCCTTCGCTAAACAGTGACAGACTTAATTCTGTAGCAAGCGACGGAATTATCCGTCGCTAATTAGTAGCAAATGAATTTATTTTTTTTAATAAACTTGTATTTTTTTTTTTAATTCTTAAAGAAATTAAATTTATTTTAAACAATATTAATATGAGTAAAATTATAAAATAAATATATTATAATTACTTAAATTATAAAATAAACACAACAAATATTAAAATAAAAATTTTATTACATAAAAGTTATGTGTAAAAAAGTACAACACAAAATAAATACATATAACTTAATTCTCCTTATCTCTCTGCTCACAATCAGTCGGAGGATCAGGTGGACCTGAAGAGGAAGGCTGTGAACTCAAGTTTCTCATCATTTGAAAATACCGCTCCATTTCTGCCATCTTCTGTTTGAGATCAAGCACTTCTTCATTTCTCTTCTGTTGCTCTTCCTCTCGGCGTTGTATCTCTTCATCCAGTCGTTGTTGTATAGTATGTATTTCAATCCTAACTCGCTCTTGTACCCGCTGCTCAAATGTATCATCAAAAGTCGTTCCGAAGTGTGATCTATCTGAGCTGCGTAATGAATCCGGATATGAAAGCGATGCAAGAGAGCCGATACCGTACACTCGGTGCTTCTTAGTATCCACTCCAACCACATCTAAGTATAGGCGATTGGTGTCAAGCTGAGTCTCAGCTGGCTCACCAGACTCCTCTGATAACTGAGATGCAATCGCTGCCATTTGCTCCACAGCAGCCTACCATTAATAATAAATATATATAAGAAAGCAAAAGTGATTTTGAAAAGAACAAATTAAAAATATATAATTTATAAACAAAAATTACATTAATGTCACTTGATCTCTTGTCAATAAAAGTATCATCCTTCTTTGTGTGCATATGTTTAAAGACCTCATAGTCTGTGGGTGCACGTCCTAACTGAGATTCCTATTTAAAAAATAAAAAATTATTAAATTTTTATAATAAAAGTAATAAAAAATGTTCGCATGTTTAAAAAATCTAATCATATCAATAGAATGTTGAATGGTAGACCTCGAGCCACCGGTGTGTTTAGAAACACCTGATCCTTCTCGACCCTTCTCAGTGTTTCTATTTTTTGATGCTTGCTGAGATTTTAATTTAAACATTGTACTACTCAAATACTCATGCCATTTGTTCCAAACATTATCTAGAACGCATAGTGGTTTCCTCATTCTTTATATTTATAGCGCCATTTATAGAGTTTATCGTTATACCGACTCTGACACACATTATTCAATGTAGTCCTAACAGCGACCGCATGCGCAGAATCCCACTGATAATATTTCTGTAAAAAGTAAAAAGAATTTGAATAAATAATTTGTAATCAACAATGATAAATAATACATTACATATAATAATAATATACCTGAAATTCATCCTAAAAGTACTCTTTTATTTCTTTAGGCACTTTAGTCCACTGCATGCCCTCCTCTATAAATTTCTCCTTAAATATTTCTCCTATCCTGCGAGAGGCCGAAGGTATGAACCTGCGTATAAAATAGTAAATAAATATTTAGATTTTTTAATAATAATATTATATTAATAATACCAACAACGACAACAACAACAACAATTACAATAATAATAATAATATAAACTTTATTAAATCATACTGATCATGAGTAGCAGGTGTAATCATAAGTTTGGTACAACTCATTAAACTTTGTGCTGATTGAGATGATCCAGCTGAAGTCGATCCTGCTGATGTCTAAGTAGTAGAAATAGGGGTAGTTGGGACTGCAGAGGGTCTATCGTCCTCTGGTGTGGAGCCTGACCGCTCAACTCCTCGTCCTCGGCCAGCTGGCTGTCCTCCCCGTATCATATCTATAATCAATATACATAGTTAATCATGTACCAAAAGTCCATTTTCCAACTAAAAAGAGAATAAATACCATTGTCATAATCTTCACAGTATTCCTCACATTTTACAAGCATTCTTCTTCTTTTTCATTTTTTTCTTTTTTCTGAAATTCTAAAGACACGACACGACACGATACGACACAACATAAGAAGGAAGGTGGTAATTAATTAATTAATTAATCAAAATGAGTGAACAAGTTAAATGAGTTCCAGTGCGAAGTGGGAGACTGAGACTGATTATTTAAATAAGAAACTTAAACTTGTTTGAGAAGGAGAAAACAGTCTTTCTCTCTACTTTATTTATTAAAGTCATTGAAAGTACGAGAAATAGGAAACTTAAACGTGCCGATTCCCTTTATGCTCTTATTCCACCACTTATCACTCACTCTCTATTAATACTTTCACTTTTACATTTGAGTCTTCATCAATGCCCTCTCTTTTCATATATATGCTTTTAATAATCGGGTTTCCGAACCAACTTCAGTGATTTTTCTTAAAATGAATTTTAAAGTATTTCTCCTTTTTATTATTATTTTTCAACTTTAATTTGGGAGATTTCCAAGTGACGAGGCTAAATAGTAAATATTATTGATGAGTTGATGCGGTTAATTTTTTAATTTAATTTTTTTCCAAGCTCTGCTGCTGCTGCATATTGCAGCAGCTGCTTCTGCTCTGCATGTCTGCTGCAAAGGTTGGAAAAAACAAAATTTAATGACGTTGTGAAGTTAAAGTTACACCAACCTAACAAGCATATCAAAATAACAGTTTAGAGAGGTTATATTTTATACCAGCCAATGCCAACGAACAAAAATGCTAATAAAATATATTAGGAGGAATCCAAAAAATATATTGTCGCTTATTATTAATTTAATAAACTACTCGTTGTCATAATCATCAAATTGTTCATCTTCATCGTTTTCCTCCAATTCTTCATCTGATTCTATTTCTATTTCTGGCTCATCGTCTTCCTCAATATCCATGTCCTCAATATCGATACAATTGTCGTCTTCACCAATTAATCATTGAGGTTCAGCCTCTGCCACAATTTCTATTGCATGCATTTCTACCACATCCTCTTGAAACGCAAATCCACATGACATCGAGGTTGTGAAAGATTGTTCTGAAACTTCAACAACAGCACGAGCTTTTAATTTAGACACAGACCACCAATCGCTTGGATTTTTCCGTACGGTTGGATAAGTGGTGTAATACACTTGCCCTGCCATAATAAACGGCTCATATTTTCGATAACTCCTTTTATGATGCACATCTACAAGCTTGTATTGCTCGTGAATTCGTGTACCAACACTCTCAGTCAGATCAAACCATTTGCACTTGAATAATACCGTTCTTTTAATCGGTAATGCAGGAAACTCTAACTGAACAACTTCCATTAACATGCCGTAATAATCTGTCTCAGTTGCACTGTTGTTAGATCCCTTAATGCAGACACCGCTATTTATTGTTGCTCTATCTGAACCGTGTTGTTCCGTGTGAAACTTGTACCCATTCACGTAATATACAGGGAATGTTTTCACTTTTCGCAACGGCCCTTTTGCTAAGTCCTTTATGAATTTGTTAGAGATGTTGGAGGATGGATTACGTGCCTACACAAGTCAGAAGTTATAGTAACATGTTTCCATAAATTTTTGTTTAAAAAGTACTTAAAATACACCAATTTGCAGTTATTTACTTACATATGTTTCGAACCACAATGCGAATTCTTTGTCAAGTTTGGAATCAACCACTGCTTCAGACATATCTACATCAATTTGCCTCAACTCCGCAATGTACATACTAACAACCAAAATATGTTATCTTCAATAAGATACTTATTATGAAATTAATGCGCTATAAATTTATAAAAATTCATTAAATTAACCAATCTTACTCAATATAAGGTTTAATTTCCTCGCAATTCAGCAAAATATATGTACGAGCTGCATGATATTATTTATCATCTATAAAGAATCTAGATCTCTCTCTACCATACGATCTTCCCGAATTTCTAAAAATTGAGATCATCCCTTCATGTTCTTCCCCTTCACCCCCACAAGTATCATCGTTCCGTGGAACTTTCCTATGTCTAGTGTAAACATGTGGCTGAAAGTAATGCGCACAAAATGATGAAGCCTCTTCAACCAAATATGCATTACATATTGAACCTTCGACTTTAGCTTTATTGGTGACATTATTTTTCAGTCGACGAAGATACCGCTCAAATGGATACATCCATCTATATTGTACAGGACCCGCTATCTTTGCTTCATAAGCCAAGTGGATCGGAAGATGTTCCATTGAGTCGAAGAAACTTGGAGGGAATATACGCTCAAGCTTACATATAATGACAGGAATATCTTTCTCTAGCCGCTCCATTTCATTTTCAGTAATGACAATACAGGTAAGATCCTTGAAAAAAATACTCAATTCTGTCAAAGCCTGCCACACATTTGCTGGAAGTAATTCACGGAACGCTATGGGTATTAACCTTTGCATAAACACATGACAATCATGGATTTTCATTCCATACGGCTTGAGTTTTTTCATGTCAACACATCTTTCCATATTAGATGCATATCCGTCAGGAAATCGGAGTTCTTTCAACCATTTACATAATGCTTCTTTTGCAGCCTTATTCAACATGTAACAAGCTTCAGGATACACAAATTTGCCATTTTTTTCAATCCGATGCAACTCCGGTCGTGAACAGAACTCCTTCAAGTCTTCTCTAGACTTGGCATTATCTTTTGTTTTCCCTTCCACATTTATGACAGTGTTGAAAATATTATCAAAGAAATTCTTCTCAACGTGCATGACATCTAAATTATGTCGAATTAGTAATGTTTTCCAATAAGGCAAATCCCAAAATATGCTTCGTTTCTTCCAACCACACATGCAGTTCCTAACTATTCGAGCATTATTATGATCAGCATCAAGTATGTAACCTTTTTCAATCCATATCCTTCAATCTGCTCTAAGATCTCAAAACCCGACTTCACAGGTTGTGCCACTTTATGTACTGCACGCCCTTTCATGAACCACCTCTTGTTTCTTCGAAATGGATGCTTTGACGGTAAGAACTTGCGATGATTGTCAAACCATGAAGTCTTTCCACCTTTTGTCAAAGTAAATGCGTCTGAATCATCCATGCAATAGGGACAAGATAACTTCTCTGCAGTACTCCACCCTGACAACAACGAATATGCAGGAAAATCACTGATAGTCCACAACAGTGAAGCTCGCATCTGAAAATTCTGTTTACTGTAGATATCATATGTGTTTACCCCCACCACCTCCACAATTCTTTCAACTCAGCAATCAAAGGTTGCAAAAACACATCCAACTTCTCTTTAGGGTTTCTCGGCCCAGGCACTATTACAGACAAAAACATGTATTCATCTTTCATGCACATCCATGGTGGCAAATTGTATGGCGTCACTATCACTGGCCATGAAGAGTACTGTTGCCCCGTTTGTCCAAATGGTTGAAATCCATCAGTGCAAAGACCCAGCCTAACATTTCGAGTTTCAGCTGCAAAAGATGGATACATCTTATTAAAATGTTTCCAGGCTGGGGAGTCTGAGCAATGCCTCATGACACCACCCTCTTCAGTATCATGCTCGGCATGCCACCTCATGTCCTTAGCAGTGGCATTAGAAGCATACAATCTCTGCAAACGAGGTGTAAGTGGAAAATAATACATTTTCTTGTAAGGAACATTTATTTTGTGCTTTGCTGATCCTCGTCTCTACTTCTTATACCGATGGTGGTTACAGAACTTGCAACTTGTTAGGTCAATATCATCACTCCAATATATCATGCAACCATTATTACAACAGTGAATTTTTTCTACTGGTAGACCCAAGCCTTCAATTAACTTCTTTGTGCTATAAAAGTTATCAGTCATTACATTATCCTCTGGAATCATTTCATGAATAAATTGACAAATATCGTCGTAACACCTTTCCGAAAAATGATGTTCCGCCTTCAAATTAATGAGTCTAGCCACCGTTGATAACTGCGAATGCCCGTATGGGTTTCCATGCCAAATCTCATGCTCTAATGCTCAGCATGTCATAAAGTTTTCGTGTCGCGGTATTTGGAGTCTCTTCACTATCATTTTGATTGAAAGTAGGTCCTGCAGCATCCAATACCATTTCTTGAATTGCGTTGTTCACTTGGGTATACTCGACTTCTAGACTTTGACCAATATCATGTTCTGAGATATCTCGTTGTTCAGTCTCCCCATGTTTATACCATATATAATAGTTTGGTACAAATCCATATTTTGCAAGATGGAGTCTCACAATATCAGGGTCATAAAAACTTCAATTTTGACACCTACGTTGGTTACATGGACACTTAATTTTCATTCCGTCCATAAATGTAGGATGACTTTCTGCTAACTGGATAAACTCCTCAATACCCGCAATAAACTCATTCGTCAAATACCCATCTTTTAACCTAGCATTGATCCACTACCGATCTGATCTCATCTTATCTTTCACTACGGTTGTATGTGATGCTGGCAACTGATGAAAATATAAATGGTGACTTTATTGGAAAAAGTTATGACATAGTTAATTAAGTAAACTGATGAAAATACCCATCTTTTAACCTAGTATTGATCAACTCTTGGCATATAATAGAATAGACATAATAAACCCTCGGCACATTCGGCACACCAATTCACTCTCCCTAAACCACTCGGCAATGTAAACCAAAAAATGTAATCGAATCCCTCCATGAAAGTAGTGCAATTGAATAAATAATGAAACTACTTCCGTTACAGTCTAATCAACATGACTGCAACAATAGATAGAAGCAAAACTACCATATATATCACAATCTTTTTTAACCATAGCACTATGATATCCAGGTTGAAACCTAGATCTATCAACAAAATCAAACCAATCACACATTCAAACTGTCTGACACACTCATCTTCTTTAAAAATAAATTATTGTGGGAAAAACAAATAAACACATATTATAAAATAGAGCGGTGACTCAAAATCAACTGAATACAACAACACAGAACAAATTCAATGTATAATACATTAACTCAATGTATGTATTGGGAATTCAGAACAAGAAATAATATTACACTCGGGTAAACAAAAAAAAACATATGGAAATAAAAGAAAGTTCAAAAGATGTTGCAACAGAACTTTGAGGAACTCAGACACCTATGAACACAGACTTGTTATCTAAGAAGAAAATGTGTGGTCCTTCAAAAGATTTACATGTGGGGTAAAGGCAAAACATGGGTACAAAATAGAAAAAAAATATATTAGAGGTTATAGAACCTATTAGATACTACTTAATAAAGGAATGGAAAAAATAAGCTCTAGAACTCATAGAATAAGAAATAAGTATATATTTACATTGAGGTAAAATAGCAGAACTACCTATCTACATAACAAAATACTTCCCTACACCATCGGGTTAGCTGTACAAATACGGTAAATAGAACTTACGGAGAACTTTAGTTATTGTTATATTAGATCAGCACCCCTTTCTCGGGCACTTGCCTGCATGGAAAAGGTAAATCGATCACTGAATGCTCAAGTGAAATTAAGCAGAAATTAAAAAGGCAATATTTTCAACAAGACAATCTGACAATGACATGCATGGATGACAAGCTGAGAGGAGTAAGCAAAAATTACAGTCACACAGACTACAAGTCTCTGCATCACCAGATCTACAAAGGAAATTGAATGTTCACTGAAATTCCATTCCATAATTGGATACAGTGTTACGAATTATGAAATTCCATTCCATAACGACTACATGATTATTTTGTATCATGTTAAAAGTATATCCTTCCAAAAATACACAACTCAGAGAAAAACTCCAGGAAATTTACCCATTTCCGAAAGAAATCATAAATGGTTTAACAGTCCAAATAAGCACCTCATTCAAGGAGATCAGAGAACAAATCTAATCAAAATCTAACCAAAATGGAAAGTTTTCAGCACTGAAATGACCGCATCAATCTTTCTAACCTTGGAATAACATAAGTATATATGAGATAACTAAAACGGGAAATAAACATGAAATCTTAAGGAAGACATAGTCATAATAAAACAGAAAAAAATTTCTTTGTCGAGTAAACATTTCAAAAAGGACAAGATTGATTCATTGAAAGTCGATCATCATCATCATCATCGTCGTCATAATCCCCCCATTATAATCAATAATCCCCAATCTTCTACCTTTAAACTTCCCCTAGGTATCAAATCCGTAATTAACCCCATCCTATCAAACAAAAATATTCAGCAACATTTCAAACACAAAAACTAAGAATTAAGAGAACGAGGGTGGTTAACGCCTCGTAGGATTTCG
Organism: Zanthoxylum bungeanum; assembly: GCA_019454045.1. Classification (NCBI taxonomy): domain Eukaryota; kingdom Viridiplantae; phylum Streptophyta; class Magnoliopsida; order Sapindales; family Rutaceae; genus Zanthoxylum; species Zanthoxylum bungeanum. The sequence goes on from SKCR01039705.1 coordinate 113,223, forward strand.
ATTTCAAGGCAGATCTGATATCTAACGGAATCATCGTGGTCACCGGAGATTACCTTGAGGGCGAAGACGCGTGACGTGGCGCGGTGGACGACTATCCAGACTGTGCCGCCGTTGCCGCTGCCGATTCGGTCGCCACGCTCGAGCTCCGCCGGGTTTATGAGCAGCTGGCGGAGGTGGTTCTGAGATTGGCTTTGCTGGTGGGAGTATGTAATCGAAGGTAAGGGCAGAGGGACAGCTAAGGATGGGTCCCGCTGCGGGATTGGTAGTGGTGAATTTGAGAGATTTAGGGATTTTGAGTGAGAGGGAAAATGAGTGACGAGTGACGGGGAAAAAGGAAATGCTTATTTAAGAAAACTTAGCGACATAATTTTATTTCCGTCGCAAAATAGAGACGGAAATGAAATTCCGTCGCAATATTAGCGACGGAATATTGTATTCCGTCGTAATATTAGCGACGGAATATTGTATTCCGTCGTAATATTAGCGACGGAATATTGTATTTCGTCGCTAAATATGGCGACGGAATACTAATTCCGTCGCTAAATATAGCGACGGAATACGAATTACGTCGCAATAAATAGAGACGGTATACTAATTTTGTCGCTATGTTAGCGACAGAATTTCGTTCCGTCTCTATATAGAGACGGATTACTAATTCTGTCTCTATATTTAGCGACGGAATACGAATTTCGTCGCAATTCCATTTCAATATATAGAGACAGATTATAAAATCTGTCGCTATTCCATCGTTGTTGTTCCCGTAATTTTATTCCTGCCACGATTAGTTACGGAATTTTGTCCCGTCGTTAAATTCTGTAGCTGTTGATTTAATCCATTTCAATTCCGTCGCTATTCCGTTTCTAACTTTTGAAACGGATTGTTATGTCGCTACTTTCCGTCGCTAAATTTGTTTTTTCTGTAGTGGTTATCCAAACTGAAGCAATTGACCGATCAGGTCGTAAACCTACAAAACTAATAAACCGGATTGGTGTGAGCTAGAAGCTCAGTAAGTAATTATATATAACAAAAGCATACGCGTCGAACATATTATAACAATTAATAAGTAAACATATTTAAACTATCATATAGCTACCATTTTCAGAATCCTACGCAAACAGGTCTTGTCCTCATTATATCAATCCTTTAATATGTCATTCAACCTATACTGACTATCCATATATAATCAAAATCCAGCACGAACGTGAATTTCAAAAAAATTTCAAGACTCATTTCATTCCGAAACCTTGACTAAATTTCAAAATCCTTCCAAAAATATCTTAAAATTTGGGATATTACAGAAACCGTCAGTTTGGGAAGGAGTTGGAACCCCATGATTCCAATCTTTTTTGAACCGGAACCGAACCGCCAAGAGACGATTCCGATTCTGGTTCGGTCCGGTTCCGGGTTGTCCTAATTCTGGATCGATTCGCCACGGACCGAAACCGGCACGTGGCCATGACTACTACCATCTCCCTTGCATAACGTACGCAATGTGATCTTCCTTGATCGAATCTTCCTCAATTTCAATAAAAACTTCTAATAATGTGCTGCAATTAATGATTATATTTTTTATATATTTTAATTAATTAAAATTATTATGTTATCATTCGATTCAACTGGAACGATTGAACCGATTAAACTATTGACCTATTGAATTTTTAAATTAACGATTTAGTCAGCAGTATGATTTTTAAAACATTAGTTATTAGAGAATAAAGACGTCCCCTAGATTAAAATTAAGAAAACCTTATTTTTTGAATGGCTAACGTGTGTCGGTTTTGCTTGGTAGAATCAAAAAGTACGTAATTGGAGCATACTTTGTTCAAGCCAAGTGGTTCAGTGAAGGTTATGTTCCAACAATGGAGGAATATATGGCAATTGCACTAACAAGCTGCGCTTACACACTACACTGGTCATAACAACTTCCTTCCTTCGCAACTAAAGAGGTTTTTGAATGGATGTCCAATTGCCCTAAGGTTGTAAAAGCAGCATCATTTATCTGCAGACTCATGGATGACATTCAAAGTCATGAGGTATATATAAAATATTATCTTTTGCGTGCCAAGTTAAGTCAATAGAATCTCTTTTATTGGAAACCGAACATTTATGATTTGAACTCTACCCACATACGTATTGATTACAGGAACGGTCATAAGTTATCTTAAATTTTATAGAGTTATAGACAAGTTATTAAAATATACAATTCAAACTATACATAAAAAAATAATAATAATAATAAAATAAAAAAAAAATTCTCTGGATTGTGAGCCCCATTATAAATCAATTTTAGAATTTTAACCGACCATCTGTGTTTACTTTCTCTATAACCACTTTGATTGAAGGGATTATTCTGCAATTAGGCTAAATTACATAAAAGAATAGAAAATAATTTACCAATTCCTATCTTAATGATTAAATTATGGGCGACTGACTGTTCTTTGTACCCTATTGAGTTTTTCCACTTGCCTATACGGTTATTAGAAAATGATCAAAACCCCCCTTAGTGTTCAAACCCCTGTTGAATTTTGACTTTTTATGCATTTTATTATTTTACTCCTGAAGCAGTAAACCCACTTCTAATCAATAAAATTGAAATTTAATATATATATATTATGTTTTACCGATAATAATGGAGTTATTTATCCAAAAATTTATTAAAATACGTATATACATAAAAAAAAAAAAAAAGAATAAATGTATCACTAACTAGACCATAATACATGCATGATGTAGTTTGAGCAAAGAGAGGACACGTTGCCTCGGCTGTTGAATGTTACACAAAGCAAGCAGGAAGATGCAATCAAAATATTTGAAGAAGAAGTTGAAAATGCATGGAAAGATAGATATAAACGAGGAGTTACTGATGAAGCCAACCGTTGTTGCTCGGCCGCTAGCTGCTCGAGACCATAGAGAAAATATATTGTTGGCTTAAAATTGAATTGAAGTCATCTGGACTGCTCTGACTCAAGTCGAATCAATCGAATAATGTATAATACTACTAAATTTATTATTATAAATAAATTTATAAAATTTTATAAATTATAATAACTTCTTGAGGCAAGATAATCGGTGACTGCATTGCTCTATATGGGAGTTAACGTGCCTGATAACATATGCATTTCTTAACTTTGAACGTCATATAAATAGCAAATTACTTGCTATATTTTTTGACTTAAAATTTGTTTGGATGTGATTAAAATCATATTAAAATTACCTTTTCAAAGATAAAAATATTTGAAATTTCTTGATAATAAATTCAAAAAAACTAGTTGATTAAGTAAAACTCTCTCGAACTAACTCTTTAATTTACATTGCACATGTTCAAGTGGAAATAATGATGCAGCAATTTGGTAGAGTACCCGCCGCGTTTAATTCAGAAATGAGAACAACTCCAATGATTCAAATCAGCTCAATACTCCTCCTCAAAACAGCAATCAGAATAGGCATTTGCCACATATGTTTTTACTTGATTTGTGTAATGTATCCGGCTGCCACCTTCAACCATTTCTGCATCAAGTCAAACCACTTTAGGTGGTGATTGAAAAATAGAGAAAACATATCCAATGAACTTTAGGTGCAACTTTGAAAATGGTGGAAGATTACAAGTTAACTTTGGGTTGATTATTATTGATTTGTTGACAAATTTGAGCCTGTATTTTGCTATAAAAAGGGAGCTTGATTGTAAACTCAAAGCACCCCAAAAAAATTACAAGCTTCAGAGAGCTTGGAGAGTATAGAGAGTGAAAGTTTTTGTAAAGTTTAAACATTTTATATTTATATTCTTGTAAGTAATATATTCGGTTTTTCCTTCAAATACACTCTAGAGTGATCATAGAATTACAACAAGTGGTATCAAAGCTTTGGTTATACATTGGGGGTCGTAAAACCGACGAACGAAACTCGGTTCATAAAATTCGGATTTCGAGAAAGTTGTCAAAAATCAACTTGGAGGATCCCATTAGCTAGTTCGCTTCGAGACGAGCACGGTAGTATTTTCCGACAAACGAATGGATGTCTAGAGAGCCTACACGCACCGGGAGGAGACTGTCAACGCGCCACGCGTGCGTCATGCGCGGCTGGAGGTTGAAGACAGCAGCCACGTCAGTGCATAGTCAACGACACGCCAGCGCACAATCAGCACCGAGTCAGCAGCCACATCAACGCCACGTCAGTAGTGGGTCCCACTTTGACAAGTCAACTGCCACGTGTCATACACGTCAACTGCCATGTGTCATACACGTCAGCAACCTTACGATTTTAAAATCAAAACCAGATGGAACCGTAACCTTACAATTCGATTTCGATCTCGAACCGGATCTGTTATAGTATATTCCCTAAAACCAGTTTTGGATGTAATGGTTTAATGCATAATATTTGTAATAAAGTTTATTATTTATTAATAAAAGACGTTTGTTAACTACACATTATTACATCCATATTTTATATGTATATCATAAGACATTATGTCAGATGAATATCGTTAATCCAAAAGATGTTTACGATTATGAGAGTCAACGATATTTATATATGTCTCAAATTAAGTTCTTGGGAAAATGTGATTGTTATACAGGACAATAATATATCACTTGACCAATATTATTGTGTGTTACCTAGATTGACATATGATGTTAATAGAATGGATGATGAGTCTCATATCATAAGGACACAGACAATAAATATTTCATTAGTAGAATGAAATATCAAACACGACCACAAAAACGTAAGATCACATGGTAATATTATCTAAGGTCATTGATCTTCTTAATAATACATTAGTATCGTCATATCATCTGACCTGAGATCATATGATGACTTGTGTGATAATACTCTTGATTCATTAGTATATTCTCATTCGACTATCCACGTCCTTTGAATAAATGCTAGATGGCCTTGGGCGATTGACGTACGAAGTCACATATGTTTCAAGATAAGATCTGATATCTTTGATAATAAAAGAGATGTTTCAAGGAAACTCAAATTTATAGATATAAGTCTTTGGCTAAAGTAGTCGATATCTTAGAGATATCAAATCTACAAGATAAAGTTTAAAGATATATCGAGTATAAGGATTTGACCTTACCATGATCTCAGACTCGATAAGAAACATAAATATCGGAAGGAATGAGATGACATGTTCGAAGTGTATTCTAACAGGTTCATATATTTTCTCACTTCATTCATCAAATAGGGGTCATGGCTTGCTGCTAGGCGATTAGCCATGGTCTGTGGAATGTCATAGAGATGAAATATTAAAGAGTTAATATTATTTAACTGCTACTCGATAATGAACCTATGACGGTCGCATAATATAGTTCTCGTCTATGTTACAAATTCGAGGATGTTTATTAAAAGTTAATAAATGATTATTTTGGCGTTTCCTAATTGGATTAGGATATTCTGGATATTTCGTAAATATTAATTTTATTAATAAATTCGAAATATAAAAAAATAGATTTAATTGTTTAAATAAATATTTGATATTTATATTAAATAAATTAAATGTAATTTTAATTAATTTTTAATTAAAATTAAGTAAGTTAAATTAATTAATTTATAGTTAATTAATTATCGGGCCAAAGTAATATTTAATCTATTGGGTTTTAATTTAGTGGGCTAGCACCCAAATTAATTATAGTCCTAATTATGATTAAATAAGGAAGTCTTTATTTAATCGGGATTCCTAAATTTGATTAAGTATCCTAATTTTATTTTGAAAAAAAAAATAAGAGACCAAATTTGATTTGGAGAGATATTGGATTGACCTTATTGTATTGGGATACAACTGAAACAAATCCATATAAATATATATATATCTATATATATATATATATTATATATATATATATTATATATATATATATTTATATATTTATTTATTTATATATATTCACGTTGAAAAGTAAATATAAGCAACAATTGATTGTTGCATGTACATGGCCAAGTGTGTGTATATATATATATATATATATATTCAAAGGCTCAGGAAAATTAATAAATATTGATGTTTTTATTATTTGTAAATATTATTTATATTGATAAATAAAATTTATTGCATGCATGTTTAAATTAATAGAGATTAATTTAATAGTATATTATTTACAACAACAATAACATAATTACAATCCTTAAAATAATTGTGAAATAAAATTTTAAATTCCAAATACTAACCCCAAAACCTTACCTGATCTACTTATTGGGAAATACCTTTTCCTTTTGCTTGAGTCTTTCCCTCCCGATTCAATTAGAGCCGTACTTTGGACAGTGCCACGATAAAATGATGTTGATTGATCTCAATATACTGATGATAATATGTCAGTTATAATTTATAATTATAAATAATAAAAAATTTAGGCCTGTGACCTAAACTTTAGGTTAAAATTAAGTAGGATCATTTTTGAAAGATGACCAATCGTTTATGTGATTCTGTTTTGTCATATTAGCAACCCCAACTTTAGGATTATTTTGATAAAACTTTGTGTTATTTTAACCATATATTTATATTTGTCTGATCTAATCCAGATAGTATCCATTTGGTTGTTGAGCTCAAACTATTGGAAAACATAGTTGGCTCATGAATCAAAAATTAATGCAATTATTGAAAATAAATTGAAATGATAATATTAATCAGAATCAATAGTTTACTATTTAATGGATTTTCAATTATAATAACTATGAGTTATCAGTATTTATTATTGAATCCAATGACAAAGAATCAAAAGATAATATTGTTAAGAAAAAAAACTGTTTTTTTTTTTCCAAATAAAATGAAAATTAGATTATAATAAGAAAAATATTTTCATTACTTAACCGAAATGGTAAGTAGCCATGAAATATGGATTAAATTTGGAAGAGAATTGAATGGGTGAGGATGATAAATTCTCGGAAAGACTTGCTTCTTGCCTTCTTCCATATTTTAAACATAATTTGCTCTATGTAGCAATATGCTATTGGTGAATATGTAGACGAATTGAAATTTTAAATCAAATGATGAACGCTAGTGCAAATGATGAATTATATTCTCATAAATCATAATATACAATTTGTTGACGGTTGTTTTTTTCAGGGATGATTCGGGAAAAATAACTCCTCAAACAAATCTCTCCCAAGTAATAAATTTGTTTGGTCAGTTGGGAATCAAATCAAACTTGCAAGTAAATCAGAAAACACATAAAAGACAAAGGGTTTAACGTGGTTTGGCGGAATGGATCTAACCTACGTCCACGGATGCAAAAGAAGTAAAATATTTTATTGGGAGCTCGAGTCAGACCGACTTGCTTTTCTCTCTCGCTTAAGTTTTTTTCTCTCTTTTACAAGTTATAAGGATGCGTGAGAAAAACTAGTCAACCCTTACAATGAGTTCTCAACCCATTTATATAGTACGTCTAACCCACTATTTTACCAACTCGTGACGCCAGCCACTTCACCAAGTTATCATTGCGTAGGCTCTCTTCTCCAATCAATCTATAAGTAGTAGCTCTGTCGTCTGACACAACCACTTCATGTCATCTGAACCTCATTAATTCGCCCTTTTTTGGTAACCGCTACACACTCTGCCCATGTGCCAACCTATATTACAACCACTCCTACACAGTTGCGTGTGCCAGTAGATAAGCTTAAGGCTCTTTTCCATCCCATCAACTACCGACCTACTCTTATCTTATCAGTCATTGGAGGCTCAAACTTCCGTTTAGGACTTACGTCATTCGTCTAAAAACATAATGTTGCAACCCTGGCCTGTATCCTCAGGTCGATATATCAAGTCAAGTGACGTCCTTCCTCGCACTTGCTACCAGGTCGGGTCGATAGAAATGCATTCACTTCCCTCACATTCTCTTAAAAAATGGTCAAGCCAACATTAAGTTCCGACGAGCATGCATAAATATTAAGAAATAGCTTCCCTTGATGGCAATCTGAACTGTTATGATTTTTTTTCTAACCTGTATCTTTTAATGATCACCTTTCTCGGGTGTATGTGATTGTGCCTCTACTGGTTCATCCCAAGTCCCCTTCTCAAAATCGGCATCCTCAGATCGATCTTCAAATGTAATTGAATCTGATCAATGGGTTGGATCAAACACTTCTGGATCTAGACCCTCATCTTAGTGAGTGAAATCTCTTTAATACTCTTCTCCATATTTCGAATCTTCTCGAATAGTTACTTTTATTTTTATTTAATCTCTTAAAAGGTAGTCACTCCGACAATTATTTAGTGTTCTGTGCTGTCATCTTGTGTTGTGACCCACCTAGCCTTTTTACAATAATTTCTAATTAATTTGAGTTGGATACTTGTAAAAATGAATTTGGTTAACTATAAAAGTAAATTATTTTAATTAATTATGATAATAATTAAAATTACAATTAACACGTGTTGATTCCAAAAATTATCAAGATTTGTTAAAAGTTAAATGTTGTAATTTACATTGACATGTAATAATAGAAGTATAATAAAATTAATCAACATATATATTAATCGTGTCAATAATATCAAATAATAACTTGATACGCGTCAGAAACGTATCAACAATTTAAATTATTTTATAAAAATAGTTATCATCTTATACATTTTTAATTTTTTAATTTTTTTTCTTTTGCTTCCAAAGTAGAAATAAAGGTTCTCAAATTTCACATGTCTCTCCTATAAAGGATTGTATAATTAGCAAAGAATATTTATATGCTTTAAGTTTAACATATTTTAAATTCTTAGGTTGCTTACTATTTATTTTAATTTTGTGCGTGTATTCATATATATATATATATATATATATATATATATATATTCATATTCCTTATTTTCAAAACAAATAGGTTGCTTTAAAATTCTTTTTACTCAACATTGAAAATTTTGTAGAACAACACCCATTTTTTATAATTATAATATTATGGCAACCCAATTCTTTTATGTTTATGTGAGTGGGATTTAAATTCCATATTTTTTTGCATATAAAGATTCTTACTGATTGAATTGACTGATACTCACAATTAAAAAAAAAAAATCAAATACATTAATTAATTCAATTGAAATTATTATTTTTCGATATAAATTGAAATCAATTCTTAAAATCTATATATCTGTGTATTTATATCTATCTGCTACTATAATTTTGAAAAATTTGGAACTTTCCCCTTAATTTACTCTTGTTTTGAGCTTTCTTCATAGAAAGTGGAGATTTGAACTCTCTCCTTAAAAGTGAGAGATTCATTGTATTTAAGTTGTTTGTGATTTTGATTTTAATTTTAATTTAATAAATTTGATTGCACTTCTATAATTCTATTTATGAGCAGCTGTTTTAAAATTGTACATGTATTTTGGCAATGCAATGTCAACCAATCTGTAACATCGGATCATTAAGATCGATTTTCAAAACAATAATTCTATTGGATTTGTTCCCAAAAATACCCTAAAAAAAATGAACCTTTGAAGTATTGTATTTAGTTCAGTTTTTTCTATCCAAAAATTTGATTATAGTTATAGACTTGTTGAGATAAAACTAGTTGATATACATCACTTCGAAATGAATATATCAAATTTTAAATGATCGGATTGAATTCATATATTACAATATAATTATGAATTTAAAATGGTCTATACATATGTTATTTTTATTCGAAGTTTATTTTAAAATGCGAGTAGCATGTCAGAATTCTCAGGAATGGTATAAAAGAGATTTTCACTCCCAAAGTTTAAGGGCCCGAGCCCAAGGAACATGGATATCAAGTCCAGCTAAGAGGTCAGGGTCGGTTCACATTTGTCGACCGATCTGAGGAGTAAAAGATGTTCAGAGAAGCGAATGGAGTTAATGCATCGAGGCCGACTCGACCTGTCAGCTCGGGAAAGCATGATGAATGTTGTTTCAGTTCTTGACCTGATAGAGCGGGTCAGATTGGTAACGACATGGTCATGTCCAAGTGACGTAAGCCTTGTATGAGAACCTGCTTTCTCCAAAAAGGTCTGATGTGGCAGAAGCGGGCCGCTGTTAGGGTTGGTGCTCTGAGCGCTAATTTTATTATGTATTTCCTTATAAATACTTATGTAACATTTTATTATGAATAAAATGAACAATTTCTTTTATATAACTTCTTCTTTAATATGGTAAAGACGTAACCGACCTTAGAATGATTAGTTATTAGACTGTTGTAAAAGCGTCGCAACTGACATTGAGTTGTATCATGACGTTTTCATTCTTAGAAAGTTCCCGGTCAAGGTTTACACTACTTGGTCAGTAAAGTAAACTCATTAAGACTGATACATGTTGTATATTGGAATCTTGGATTCCGATGGTTTCTCAGTGAACCATGAGTCTTAGAGTCTCGTATAGACGTGTAGGTGTTTATAGCGGATAAATACTGAACGAATCACCGAAGATTCTTAATGGATGGTACACCAACGTCAATAAGAATCTTCTCAGGTTGAGTGAGCATAGTGATTCTTTGACTTGAGATACCACTGTGGATATCTGAGTTATCATCCACACTTAGATGGTAGTCACGTCACCGATCTATTTAGATCAGACATCCGCCTGTTCGTTGGGTGTGGACTGATGCTCATGATATCATGTGTGTATCAAAAAATGATCCGTCAGCGCTGTGTACAAAGAATATGTATTTAATATGGAATTAGCAATCTGTTAAATCCATGGGCCCATGGTACACTATAGAAATTAGTTCTAAGTATTTTTTTTAGAGATTGTTAATAGAAATGTCGGCGTGATTATATCTATAGAGATTTGACGTTTGTATCTATATCTCTGGAATAATCCGGATACCTGTGACGGATGGATTATACATATGCAGTGACCTCGACCTGTATGATTCAGAGAGTTTATCCGTGTTCGTCATAATTTACGGGTGGGTGAATTATGGACACGAAATTTGATTTCGTGACGGATATGCCTGAATCTAGAGAGTCTCACTAATGAAATATACTCGTAAAGCACTAGGGCAACTGTTATGAATAATACTGATTATTTATAACTCGTTTAATGATTAAACGAAAAATATATGCATTCGGGACCTAATAGTCATTTCCGAATTAATGTGTATTTGTATTTAATATTTGATATTATTAAATACACATTAATTAAATTATCAATTTGTGATATTTGACATATTTCATTAATATATGTATTTGAGATATTTAATGTAAATATATATATATATTTAAGTATTTGTAATTAATTATTTAATTATATAAATATTATATGATTAATATAAATAAATTAACAAATATCTTATAACATGATTATGCTCTATTAAGGTTAGAAAATGACATGAAACCATTAGAACACATTTTGTTTGCTTTATTAAAGTTAAAGTGTTAACTTTAATTTTGCAAAATGTGTGCCAATGATTTTTCAACAAAATAAAAATAATTTTTATTTATTTTTGTTAATCAAAAATTCGTCCATGGAGGGAATTGGATAACAAAATGGTTTTATTTCATTTTTCAAAATAACACACACAAGTTCAACAAAAATATTACTAAGTGAGTTGAGAGCTTTTGAAGGAAAATAAAAAAGGAGAAAGCTTAATTTTGAAAATTTTGTAAGTAATCTTCAAGATAGAAATTGTTTCTATTAATCTTATCTTCAATTGTGTTGCTAAGATTGATCTATCTACTCTTAAGTTTGTAATTTAATTTGTTGGAAACTTGTTCTAAGATGTTATGCATGTATGATTAATTTATTTGCTTATTAGTATAATTAAGCTTAATAAATTAATTAGAATTTAGAATTGTCATTCTAGAGTTGATTAGCTATTCATAATTAACCTAGAATTGTTCTTGGTTAATTTCATGATGGTGAGACTTGATTGGTTTGGTAATTGAATGATTAAAGTGTTGAATTAATTCAATTTAATGTAAATTGTGTAATTGGACTAATTTATGAAATTAGGGTTCTTAACCCATTCCAATTTTGAGGCTTTTCATATATATGATATAATTGATGTATATTTGATGTATGTCAAATTTGGGATTGATTGGATTTGATCTTGATGTGTTTTGAACAAATTTAATAAAAATACTGGGCAGTTTCAGTAATTATGGAAAATTCTGGGCTGTTTCGGAATTATGGAAAAGTTTTTTATTTTTTATTGTAAATTTTAAATTCATATATTAGACATGTATAAATTATTTTGGGATGAATTTAGAATTAACTAAATATGTATTTGACATTTTAATGACCAAAATAATTAATTTGCAAAACTTTGAGGTAATTTGGTAATGATAAGAAATATTATTTCTTGGGTTAAAATTTCAGATTTTAAGTATTGGTTAATTAAATAAATAAGTTTATTTAATTGTTCCAAGAAATATTTTTGAAATCGGAAAAATAAGTTTTTCGCGTTCCGCTGCGCTAACCTGTAATTCCTTATAAAACCCCAACAAAAATGGTATCAGAGCGAATCTGATTCTGGACACACGATATGTGATTATGCCATTAAAACTCAATGTTTACTTTAATCTTGATTTTATGCATGCATGTATTTATTTAATTTGATTAAGTAAAGTAAAAGCATCTTGTAGACACTTGCATTTTTGCATGAAAGCCCGATGATGAGCCTCACTTGGAGGCACTACCCGATAAGTTACGGAAGTTGCGGGAAACGGACGTCGGAAGGGGAAATTCAAGATAAGTACGTCATCAGATTTGATTCACATGTTCACTACATGTGCGTTCGTGCTACGTTCGGAAACACGTTCGAACGGCGAACAGATTATGGGCGTTCGTGTAGCGTTTGGTAACGCGTTCAAACGACCGTCGATATTTCTGTTTCACTGTTAGCCTCAACCCAAAATTCACACAAGGCCCACCAAAGCCCAATCCAAATAATTAAAATATTTAAAACACATGTCACAAATTAAAATAATATCCTTCCTAATCATATCAAATCCCCCTTCCTAAATTAAATAAATCACATTCCAAATTAAATAAAACAAATCCAATCTAAATAAATCCATCACCAAATTAAAGGTATTCCCCACCAAAATTACACAATATCATTTCCTTTAATAAACTAATTAATCACATATCTTATTTATTTGATTTGTTTCCCTTTTTAATCCATGCACACACAAGGAAACCCTAGATGCACCATTATAAAAGAAGACCTAACCCAAACCCTATTCTTCTTAGCTCCTATCTCTTTAAAAAAAAATGCAAGCAACTAACGGCTCTCTCTCTTAACCACGTCCAACTCACAACCTAAGCACGTCCGACTAACACACTCACACGGACAGACCATCACAGACTGCTCTCCCTTACACCCTGAGACACATTCAAACAAAAGCTAACAAACCCTAGCAGCCTTTAACGCCAACCCCACTCATACCAACAAAACAAAAACAAACAACACAGCAAACCCAAAGCCCCTAACTCAGCAAACGACACAGCCCTAAGCCACGTGAAAACACTGCCCTCTCTCACGTACATAGCCCATTCAACAACAAATATCAGCTCCCCTCCGCTAGCCACGAAGACATCCACTGACGTGAATCACACTAAGCACACGTAGCAAAATTACCCAAGAACAGTCCCCGAAACACCCAAAAACAGTCCCAAAATACAGCCGAAAACAGTGAACCGAAACAGCCCTTAAAACAGTCCAAATTCACCCCAAAACAGTGAAGAACTACAGTCCAAAACAACAAGGAAAAATAGCGGAAACAGCAGTCCAAAACAGCGGCAAACCATAAAAATAGCGAAGCGTTAACCCTTCCGGCGACGTCTCAACGCACTCCCGAGAAGCGACTTAAAAGGTAAGACCTGAGGGCATCTTTTGTTATATTTTATTTTATTATCCCGGACACGGCATGCTTGGTTGGACGTGGAATACGTCCAACCGGGCATGCGAAGCCCTATATTAAAAACGGCCAAACCATTGATCACATCTCTTTACCATTCCGCATTTATTTTCAGTCATTTATTTTCCTTTAATATTTCGCACTTAGCTTACTATTTATTGTTTATGTTTATTGTTGTTTCATCACATGCATTATCATATTTCATGCATACATTGAGTTGATGATTACGTACTATCTCTTGCGGTATATCAGATGGAAACCCAGACGTAAATTCCGTAGCCGAATCCGAATGGACGGTAGTGCGGTCTGTACTTGGGATACAACTCCACGTACCGCTTTAGAGACTTTCAAGCATGTGTTACATTTTGGTATTTAATTTTGTTCCGCTATTTATTTTTGATGCGTTGTTTCTTTAGTCATGCATTGATAATTTAATGTGCATGGGCTAACTAGGGTGGATTAAAGGTCCTCTATTCGAGGGAAATGCCTAAAGGCTACCTTTACCACGATGTTTTGTCGCGCCTTTTATTATGTTATTTACCATTTTGCATATCATTGTTTTATTTACGCATGCATTGCATTCTAGTGCGCATGGGCTAACGAGGGTCGATTAAAGGTCCTCTATTCGAGGGAAATGCCTAAAGGCTACCTTTACCACGATGTTTTACCGCGCCGGACAAAGTACACTCGATTGAATGAGAAATGTATTTAATCGGGCATACAAGGTCCCATATTATTTATTTGCTTATTCATGCATTGATAATTTAATGCGCATGGGCTAACTAGGGTGTATTAAAGGTCCTCTATTCGAGGGAAATGCCTAAAGGCTACCTTTACCACGATGTTTTGACGTGCCTTTTATTATGTCATTTACCCTTTGCATATCATTGTTTTATTTACGCATGCATTGCATTCTAGTGCGCATGGGCTAACTAGGGTGGATTAAAGGTCCTTTATTCGAGGGAAATGCCTAAAGGCTACCTTTACCATGATGTTTTGCCGCGCCGGACGAAGTACACTCGATTG
>SKCR01039706.1:0-113840 GCA_019454045.1 Zanthoxylum bungeanum
GGGGCTAAATTGTAATTTCCAGAAAGTTCAGGGACCTATCTGAAATTTACCAGGCACCGCTGACGTGGCAGCTGACTGGGCTGCTGACTGTTCGCTGACGTGGCGCTGACTGTGCGCTGACGTGGTGGATGACTGGGCTGCTGACTGTGCGCTGACGTGGCGCTGACTGTACGCTGACTGGGCGACACGTGGCGGCTGACGTGGTGTCGTCTTCAACCTCAAGCTGGCGCGTGAATTGCGCGTCGGGCGCGTGGGCTTCTCTCTGGACGGCGCGTGCGGCGCGTGAGGAGTGCTGGGACCTCCGTTTGATCGCCGGAAAATACCACCGTGCTCGTCTCGCCGTGAAAAGTCTGATGCTATGCTCAAAATCGATTTTCGACAACTTTCGTCGGAATCGATTTTCCGAACCGAAACTTCGTTTCTGAATTTCGGGATCCCTCCGTGGAACCGTAGCTCTGATACCACTTGTTGTGAATAAACACACACGAATAGAGGATAATTTGAGAGAAAACTCTTCTTTTATATACCCACAAAAGAATTACAAAGCTTCCAATACAAGCTTTACAAAAAACTCTCACCAATCACTCTCACTACACTTTCACACATTTAGGGATATCTGGGATAATGGATTTAAGGCTCCTTATATACTGCCCAAACCGCGTGCTACAGTAACCCGCGGTTTGGGCAGTTGGCAACTTTGCCAACTTTCACCATTTGCATGCAGCTGGAGCATGCTGTCAATTTGCCAAAGTTTGCCAAAGTTTTCAAACTTTCTTTCGGTGGCCTTTGGCTTATTCTGCATGGAGTCAACACATTTCAAGGATGGATTTTGCTAATGTAGAGATTTCCAAGTGTAACTCTGCTCCGAGAACACCTCTGAGAGTTTAAAGTTGTTGTTATCTCTTTTTGGAGAGGGAAATTAAAGTTACTGTTTTTGTTTTCTACATTCCAAAAAAGTTGAAAGCTGGCCCATTCTTCTGTGATTTGATATTCTTTATATAATGTTATGATTTGGCTAATGAGGAAAAGATCTCTGGAAGATTTCATTCGCACGGGATGAAGAATGCAAAATGCACAAGAAATCTCTGTCCAATTTCATTCGAACGCAACACTAACGAACCTCGTTTGAACGTAAAAATAAATGCAACACGAATGAGCTTTTGATATCTTCATGCAAAGTCTTCCAAATATTTGTCCAATTGCTCTGAGATCTTCAAGACTCATTACAACTCAATTGAACTTGTTTTGTTACGGAAGTTGCCAACATATATAAACCCAACACAATATTCTATTTAAGAAAAAAATAATTCTTTAAAATTACAGATGTTAAATATATTAAATTTGAAATACTAAGTTTGAAAATTACCTCTCAAACATTACTGTGATGGTACTGGTTATGATTTTCCCTCCGAACCGATTTGGATCAAGCAGTTACATTCATACTCTACTAAAAGTTTGCTCTAACAAATACCAAATTACTGTCACCTATTCAGCTTCACTCGTTTCAGTTTTAACTTCATTCAGCATTGCAAGTCATTTTATTAAAAAATAATAATTTTTACTCGAAAGGTAAAAACAAAAATAGAACTTTTAATCAATAATTAGCATAATCAAGCACAAAACGAACTAATTACGAAAGAGAATAGATACTTGGAGGCTTTGGAGATAAAATACTAGAGTAAAAGCAAACCACATTGAATCAAAAATATTTAGGCTCCGTTTGGTGTAGAGTTTGATGAGCTTGTAGGCTAGCATTTAAACGTTATACCAAACACATAGTTATTGCTAGCTTAGAGCAACTCCAAAAGATTTTTCAAATATTATTTTATTTTATTTAAATGGTGAGCCACTTCATTAAAATTTGTTTCAAAAGAGGCATCAAATGAGATTTTTCAAACTAGATTTTTATTCACTCTTTAATATTGAAGAGTGAAATCACCTACAAGAACTTAAACAAATAGCAACTATATCCAATAGGGGTGAATCGGGTATATTACCAAATAATGCGGAATTAAAAAGCTTTACCGATTATATTTAAAATTCAATGTCCACAATTAATATATTCAACAATGAATAATAAATAAAATATCGATTTTAATTTAATTGTCTAAAAGAGATTATCAATATTAATTTTAACAATGATGAGTTTAATAAATGACATGAAAAAATAATATAAAACTTACAATAAATAAATGAGATAGAGATGGAGAGATTGACACCAGATTTATAGTGGTGTGACCAACTCCTTGCCTACATCCACTACTCCAAGACACGCTTGAAGTTTTCCACTATGTAAAATGAATCCACACTTTACAGCGAGATTTTTATTGGCTCACTCTCAAACCTTTAGGATTTTCTTCAAAGGCTTCCTAAACTTTACAACAATTCTTCTTTTAAGAGCGATCACTACTCCCACAAGGGATTCTCACAAATAAGTGTTTGATAATAAAAAAAATTTACAACAACAATTTGGGTACTCACAAAATATTAAAAAGAATATTAAAATGTGAGTATCCCAACCCAAATATATCAAAACTACTAATATGAATATGAAGATGAAATATGAGCTTTGTCAAATGTAGAGAGTGTAAAATGTAAGAGATTTGAAAAGCTCTCTTAATCTATTTGGGAACTCATAAAAGATTACAAAAATTTGGATGTGAGTGTATTTACCCAAATGAAATTACCCTTACAAATTGAATGTGAAGTGTAAATAATGAGCTTTTGATATTGAGAGATAAAGAATTAAGAAGATGTAATTCTCTCTTTGTTTTCTTTGGAAGAAAATGCTCAAAAGTATAAGAGATTTGAAAAATCAAGAGATAACCTTTCAAAATGAAGTAGTGTCCAATATATAGGTAAAAATCTGAGCAAACATGTTTCTTTATACTAATACCGGTATGCCAGTCTCATAACCAGGTATGCCGGTCTGACAGTTAAAATAACTCCAACAAATATGACCGTTGTATTTTTTATCGTTACACGATAATTGACATGGACACCAGTATGGTTCATACCAGTTCCAGAGAGTATAAAAAGCTTCAGCTTAATCAGTATGGACACTGGTATGGGACTGGTATGTTGGTCTCTCCAGTTTTGAAGTTTGTGAGACATTTTCCATGCTTTGGAACGAAACCGTCCAAAGACATCACATTCGAGTAGCGTTCGACATGTCGTTCGAACGCAACTGGATCTCTTGAGTCTCGTTCTTCCAATCACCGGTATGTCGCCTAGTCATCGATATGTCGGTCTCGACATCGGTATGTCGGTTCTAGTGCTTAAAATAAATTAAAAATTATTTTTGATTTAATGTACTCGACTCTAAATGCTTTAGATGAAAATGTATGATTCTTAAGAACTTTAAAAAATTTGAATAACCTCACTTACAATCAATTTTAGCTCTTAATCATCATCTTGATCTTCATCTTGTTTGCCTCTTTGCTTTGGCTTTTTGATCAGTCTTTTGGCTCTTTATTATCTTTGCTCTCGATCATCTTATAGCTCATTTTGCCTTTCATCAACATTTTGGCTTCAACATCATCTTTTTGTTTCTTTGGGCTCATCGAACTTAATCCGCCAATATTTAGATATTTTGCCTCCATCGAAACCAAGTTGTTAAAATTGATCATCTTTGCCAAAGTCTTCATGTCTTTGAGCTTCTTATCTTTGAGCCTTTTTTATTTCAGTGACATCATCAAAATCCCGGTACCAACAAATAGCAACTTATCTCTCTTCAAATAATATTATATAATATTTTATCTATATTCTTTATTTTTTGTGATGGTGGTTTGAGTTATTAATAACAATTATTTATTAAAATAATATA
Source organism: Zanthoxylum bungeanum (assembly GCA_019454045.1). Classification (NCBI taxonomy): domain Eukaryota; kingdom Viridiplantae; phylum Streptophyta; class Magnoliopsida; order Sapindales; family Rutaceae; genus Zanthoxylum; species Zanthoxylum bungeanum. The sequence goes on from SKCR01039706.1 coordinate 3,827, forward strand.
AGCAATAGTCATAATCCTCGAAAACTCTTTGTTTTGCTTATAAATAATATTAAACTCATATACATTTCATTACAAATTTTACTAATATTTATCATTTCAATTTTACTCATTTTTAGTGGATTTTATCAAAATTGATCAAATATTGATTATCCCAAATTTTCTACTCAATTTGTTGAATAAAATTGCTAGCCATTAAGGAAATCAATAGAAAAAAGAATAAAATTTAATTATTTTTGAATAAGTGGAATAATTAATAATTTGTGTAATAAATAATATAATTTTATAAAAAAAATTGAAAATACTTCAAAATATAAATTAGAGGGTAATTAAATTTGTTGGAGGTAAAAAATTAGAGGGTTGTTAAATTTATTAAAAAATGGAGGGCACTTAAATTTGTTGGAGGAAAAATATTGATTAAAATAATATAAACATATTTTTATTTGAATAGTGTTTTGAAAGTAAGTTTATATTTCCACTCTTCAATTTGTACATAGGTAAGCAAATAAGTATTTGATCAAAGTACTTTTATTAATATATTAAATTTTTATATTATCAGTAATACACACTTCTGTTGTAATTTGTGATGATCCCAACTACTTCATATTTATCTTGTAATTTATTTTGTTATTTTATAACTTATCCCACCATAACTCCTCCTTATAAATATAGAGGAATCTCTTTGTAGTTTTGTATCAAAAATCATTCATTCAAAAATAAAATAAGAAAAATCTGCAGCTTATAAGGTATTTTCTCTTATTTTATAACACGTTATCAGCACAATCGATTTTTATTTAAGTTTTTCTTTAAAAAAATTATATATATTAAAATAATAATTATTATTATTATTATTATTTGATGATTGGAAGGCCAGAAGCCAAAATCATGGTAATACAAACATGATAATGGATTCTGCCAGAAGCCAAATCATGGTGAAATCATGATAATGCAAACATGATAATGGATTTTGCCAGAAGCCAAAATCTTGGTGATGCACACATGATCATGAAAGTGTCATCACCTTCGTGCCTTATTTTAAGATTGGTGTTGATGATTCGACATGATGATGCCCGAAGCACTTACCTCATGTCAAAGGCATGAAACCACCACCTTGTGATTGAGATAGGAGGGTGGTAATTAATATTGTTTTATGTTTATACCAATATTAATTGTTTAAAATTCATATTATAACTTGAAGTTTTGTAATATGATCAAAACCTGAAATTTTGAATCTTAATCTTAAAATTAGAACCCCCAGTTGTAATTATTGTGTTATTCTTTTATTTATTATGTTATTAGTTTTATATTTTTATTATTTTTTTTATAAGTCTGCTCTGTGGTTGCCATTAAATTGGACTATCCACGTCAGAAAATATTTACCACATTTTTTTTTAATTATTTACTTGATTTTTTTATTTTTTTTTTGCATAATTATGATAAGATATATGAGGTATATTATGACCTAAAGTTCTAAACTCATTAACTAATTATTAGATTAAAACATACAGTTTTAGATCTACAAAATAATTATAGAACCTGAAGTTCTATAAGTACACTACAATTAAAGAACCTGAAGTTCTAATCTCAATCAATTAGAGTTTAGATTAAAACTTGTAGTTTTAAATCTACCATAGAACCTGAAGTTCTGAATCTATAATATCATATTTATGAATATGAAGTTCAAAATATTAATGTTATCAATCAAAAATTACAGTTCTGAAATATAATTCCCTTTTAGGACCTGAGGTCAAAGAATTATTTTTCAAGAAAACCTGAAGCTCCAAATATGTATGTGTAATTTTTGGTTTATACATATTTATGTGATGTTTTTAATTTTTGTATTATATTTTATTTTCTATTATATATTTATTTTTTTGAATTATATTATATATTTATGTGACATGAATTTTATTTTCAAGGTTATGGATCCTACAAATAAATTATCTGCTCAGGAAATTAAATGTGGGGATGTATGCTTGGCTGATAGTGCAACCACACTATCCTTCGAGATAGAAAATATTTCTTGGACGTAAAATTACGTGAAGGAAAGGTAAACACTATATCTGGTCCTGTAGACCTAATTGAAGGTTCTAGAAAAGCCATAATCTTATTAGCAAGTGAAACAAAATTATGCATTGAAAATACCCTATATTCAGGCAGGTCCGGTAGAAATCTGTTAAGTTTCAAGAAATGGGTATCATATTGAGACTTTAGATGAAAACAATATAGAATATATATGTATTACCAAAAACATTTCAGTTAAGAAATATATATTGGAAAAACTTCCGGCTTTCTCATCTGGATTGTATTATACAATCATAAATACAATAGAAAGTCATGTAATGATGAACCAGAAGTTCAATAATCCAAAGATGTTTATGTTATGGCATAATCGTCTTGGTCATCTAGGAGCTACGATGATGCGTAGAATAATTGAAAATTCTATTGGGCATAAATTAAAGAACCAGAAGATTCTATTGACAAATGAGATCAATTGCACTGCTTGCTCACAAGGCCAACTTGTGATACATCCACCTCCGTATAAGATTACCCTTGAATCCCCATCATTCTTACAAAGGATTCAAGGAGACATTTTTGGACCAATACATCCAATAAGTGGACCTTTACGTTACTTTATGGTTTTAATTGATGCATCTGCACGGTGGTCACATGTTTGCTTGTTGTCCACACGTAACATTGTTTGAGCCAAGCTACTTGCCCAAATGATTAGATTAAGGGCACAATTCCCAGATTACCCAATCAAAACCATATGATTAGATAATGCTGGTGAATTTACATCCAAGATAGTTGATGAATACTGTACATCGGTCGGAATAGATGTTGAACATTAGGGGTGATCACGATTTCGAGTCAAACCGCAACCCGACCAAAACCGCACCGACCCGAATCGCACCGCGCGGTTTGAAAAAAAAATTAAAAATGATTTCGGGTCAATCTGAACCGAACCATAAATTTTAGGTCGGTGTGCAGTTTTGACTTAACTGCGACCCGGACCGCATAAAACCGTAAATTTTGAAGCAAATCGCGACCCGAACCGCCTAAACCGCCGACCCGCGTTCAAATTAGATATTATTTTATATTTTTTTCTTCTTTAACCATGAAATTTAAGATATTTGATGATCATATGACAATATGCAATGTATAAATGAAAATTAAGTATTTTTTCTCTTCAATTATTATGTGAAAACACATAAAATTTTCTTTAAAAAATTTATAATCCAAACCGCTGACCCAAACCAGTGAAACCACCCAAATTTGCTAAACCACCAACCCGAACCGCCGCAGTTTTCCTTATCAAGTTTGTGATTTCGGTTTCTAACTTCCCAAACCGCCAACCCGCGCGGTTTGAAGTGAAAAATGAAAAAAACGACTCGAACTGCACCGTGAACATACGTATTGAACATCCAGTTCCACATGTACATACACAAAATGGATTGGCAGAATGATTGATCAAGCGAATTCAGGTAATGGAACGAATTTTATTGTTACAGACTCAATTACCAATTTCTATATGGGGTCATGATATACTACATGCGGCTGCATTAATTCGCCTTAGACCCACAACATATCATCAATATTCTCCAATCCAACTTATTCTTGGTCACCAAACATATATTTCTCATTTACGTACTTTTGGTTGTGATGTGTATGTTCCAATTTCACCCCCACAACTCACAAAGATGAGACCTCAACGTCGTTTGGGGATATATGTTGGTTTTAATTCACCTTCCATTATTAGATATTTGGAACCCTTAACGGGTGGTATTTTTACCGCATGTTTTGCGGATCGTTATTTTGATGAGATAATTTGTCCACCATTAGGGGAAAAGAAAGAGCCTCCAGAAGTAAGGGATGAACTTTCTTGGAAAGTTCCTACCATGTCTCATTTAGATCCTCGCACCAGCCAATGTGAAAATGAAGTGCAGAGGATAATCCATTTGCAAAAAATTACAAATCAATTACCAGATGCATTTACAGATGCTGCAAAAGTAATCAAGTCACATATACCAGCTGCTTATACACCAGCCTGGGTGGTTGCTCCTATTGAACAATCCAATGTAAAAGCAGCTAATGAATCATCTATTGCACGTCAGAAACGTGGTAGGCCACTTGGTTCTAAAGATACTATTCCCCGGAAGAGAAAAATGAGAGATCTTGATCCTATTGAAAATAATGCTCGAGCAATGACTATACCCACATCTTCTCAATTCCCAGTTCCAAAAGAACTGATAGTCCCTAAAGAGGTTCAAAATTTCAAAAATGAGGAAAAGACTTCAAATTATACTTATACAAGAGAACTGTGGGATAGAAAGGAAATAACCATCGACAATGTATTTTTATATACAGTAGCTACTGAAATTACAAATGATTTTGAACCTCAAACTGTCGATGAATGTAGACTAAGACACGATTGGCCTAAATGGAAAGAAGCAATTCAAGCAGAATTGACTTCTTTAGCCAAACGTGAAGTATTTGGACTCGTAGTCCAGACATCTGAAGATGTCAAACCTGTTGGTTACAAATGGGTGTTTGTACGAAAGCGTAATGAACATAATGAAATCATTATATATAAAACGTGAATAGTTGCACTAGGTTTCTCACAGAAACCAGATATTGACAATGAGGATACGTATTCTCCTGTGATGGATACCATTACCTTTCGATTTTTAATCAGTTTGGCAGTCTCTGCAAGACTAGAGATGTGTTTTATGGACGTAGTGATAACATATTTATATGGGTCACTTGACACTGATATTTACATGAAAATCCCCGAGTGATTGAAGATGCCTGAAACATATAAATCAAAGGATCGTAAACTATATTCAATCAAGTTACAACGATCTTTATACGGATTGAAACAATCTTGACGCATGTGGTATAATCGTTTGAGTGAATATCTGATGAAAGAAGGATATATAAATGATCTTATCTGCCCATGCGTATTAATTAGAAAGTCTAAAACTATATTTTCCATTATAGAAGTATATGTCGATGGTATGGACTTAATTGGAACTCCTGAAGAGCTTCTAAAAACTGCTGAATATTTGAAAAGAGAATTTGAGATGAAAAACTTGGGGAAAATGAAATATTGTATCGGCTTGCAGATTGAGCATAAAACTAACGGAGTGTTTATCCACTAGTCTGCATATATTGAAAAAATTCTCAAATATTTTAACATGGATAATGCTCATCCATCAAGTACTCACATGGTAGTCCGATCTCTTGATCCTAAAAGGGATCAATTTCGTCCTAAAGAAGTTAATGAAGAGATACTTGTTCCAGAAGTACCATATCTTAGTGCAATTGGTACCTTGCTATATTTAACTCAATGCACTAGACGGGATATTGCATTTTCGGTTAATTTATTAGCAAGATTTAGTTCTGTGCCAACTCGACGACATTGGAATGGCGTCAAACATATCTTTCGTTATCTTCAATGGAATAAAGACTTGGGATTGTTTTATTAAAATGAGCTAACACAAAATCCAGGAATTGTTGGTTACGCTGATGTAGGATATCTCTATGACCCTCATAAGGCACGTTCACAAAAGGGTATGTTTTTACCTATAATAATATAGCAATTTCATGGTGATCTACAAAATAATCTTTTGTTGCTACCTCATCCAATCACTCAGAGATACTTGCACTACATGAAGCAAGAAGAGAATGTATATGGTTAAGGTCACTTATCCATCACATTCAGAGCACATGCAACTTAAATTCCGCCACATATATGTTGGGGTTTTGGGCAAAGGGCTCGGCTGAAGCGCTGTTCGGGTGAAATCATAATTTTAAAACTTTTAAAATTATCGAATAAATTATTCAATATCTAATATGAATAATTTATTCATATTTCACCTAAATATATTTATTATTCGATATCAAATAACGACATAAATAGTTAAGAAACATCGTGAAACTTTTACGAAAATATTTTTCGTCAAAATGGCATAAAACGCGTTTTTGACCGAACCGACCACCCAATACACATGAGGGCTGCCCAGGTCAACTCCAATAGTATTAGGGCAGTTCATGGGCTTCCCGAACAGTGACCAATTCACTGTTTGGGCAGCCGTCACCCGGTTGGCTCAAAAGTCACCCGGTAACGCCGTCGTTTTTGCCATTTTCGCATATTTCAAACTCCGAAATAATTTCCGGCAATTGTTCCAACACCCAAAATATATATAATATATTTATATGACATAATTTTCATCACCATATGAATATTTTTTCCATATCTGATCCAGAAAAAAAATATCAATTTTTCATGCTTTAATCCAACTTTTTCAACATTAATCAAATTAATCACAACACCAATCCAAGTCACCACCAATGAAGCACCCAAGAATGATTCTAGGAATTACAAGAGTGGTCATAATACTCTAGAATGGTAACTTATCATCAAATGATAAAATTGAATCAATATTACAATAATATCATCCAAAATAACTTCACACATGTACAAAGCCTTCCAATTCATCCTCCAAACCAAAAAGCCCCAAATTTATAGAAAAGAAGAAACCCTAGTATCTCACTAGATCATCAAGAAATAATAAAATATTTTATAAGCTTATGGATTTGTAGAATTACCTTTAATCCTTTAATTCCTTAGCTTTCTTTCTTGATTTTCTTCATTCTCCATCTTTAATCATCAAGAAATATTTGAGAGTGTTTTTGGTGATGAAAATTTCGACTATGGCTTCCTTGGAAGTAAAAAGAAAATTTTTTCTCTTTTAAATCCATTTTGCCGACTTACAAGGGTATTATGGTCATTTTTGTATTTTAATTTCATTAAATTAAAAACAAGATAAGATAAGCTCTAAGTTTGACAAATCAAATTTGCACACTTAAAGCTTAAATAAAATATGCCACATGTATCAATAATAATTAAACATATTGCATAACATTTATGTAATATGAATATTATTTAACTATTCAAATATTTAACATTTAAATATCTAAATATTTATTTAATATAATAATAATTATTATATATGTATTTTTATTTATATTAAATAACAAATACATATATTCATGACATGTGTCAAAATCTCATTTGAAAATTAATTAATGTGTATCTAATCAAATTATGTATCAAATACAAATACACAATAATTACGATTGACAAAAATGCCCATATGCATGTGTTTTCGTTTAAACCGTTTAAACGATTCGAATTAACTCATTTAATCCGATGAAGTATTATGAATAATTTATATTATTCATAGTGTGTTGCCAAGTGCTCAACGAGTACACTTCATATAGTGGGACTCTCTAAGTTTAGGGTTTATCTGTCACGAAATCTAATTTCGTGTCCATAATTCACCCACTCATGAATTATGATGATCACAGATAATCTCGCTAAACTATACAAGTCGAGGTCATTGCATACGTATAATCCCTCCGTCACAGGCTATCCATATTATACTTGGGATATGGATAAAAACGTCAAATCCTTATAGTATAATATAGTTGACTCTCAAATTTACGATCTCTAAATAACACTCGAAACTGATTTCTGAAGTTATACCACGGCCATAGATTTATACTAGATCGCAAACATGTGCAGGATGCCTATGCCCTGTACACATGAATGACAGATTTATCTTGATACGCACTGGATATCATGAGCATCAGTCCACACCCAACGAACAGGCGGAGGTCTGATCTAAATAGATCGGTGACGTGACTGCCATCAAAGTGTGGAGGATAACTCATATATCCACTGTGGTATCTCAAGTCGAATGATCATTATGCTCTCTCAACTCGAAAAGATTCCTATTGACGTTAGTGTACCATCTATTAGGAAATCTTCAGTGAGTCGTTCAGTGTCTATCAAATAAAACCTACATGTATATACGAGTCTCCTGAGACTCATGGTTCATTAGGATAAACCATTAGACCAAGTCACGATATATGACATGTACTGATCTCAGCGGATTTTACTAACCGACCCATGTTAGCAAATCTTGACCAGAATTTTATTTAAGGATATACAACTTATAGTGACGCTTTCCCAATGTCAATTACAAACTACGTTGTAACTGCGCACTATATTGTAATCATAGGGTCTTTGTCTAATATACATGTATCACTAAATCATATTTAGTTTCAATTAATCATAATTAGATATCTAATCGTAATTAGATTGAATATATATATAAAAGACAAGAGGTGCTACCATTAAATAAGTAATATTATGGAAAAATGAATTGTTCGTATTTATGAATCAGACATAAATACGATCCGGATTGGCACTCTGAGCACCAACCCTAACAATATATTCCAACAGTGATATATGAAGATAATGCTGCATGTATTGCACAAATCAGATGGGGGTACATCAAGGGAGACAGAACCAAGCACATCTCACCTAAATTCTTCTATACTCATGAGCTCTAACAGAGCAAGCAAATTGATGTCCAGCAAATAAGATCAACCGATAATTTTACAGATTTATTTACAAAAGCTTTACCGACATCAACATTTGAGAAGCTTGTATATAGTATTGGCATGCGTCGACTTAGTAAATTATCTTGATGGTATCTTTCTTCAGGAGAGCATATTCATTGACATGACACAAGTGCATTGTACTCTTTTTCCTTCGATCAAGTTTTGTCTCACTGGGTTTTACTGATAAGGTTTTAATGAGGCAATGTTATTCCGTCAATAAGTCAAACAAACTATATAAGACTAAAGTAGTTGGGCCCAAAGGGGAGTGTTATAATTTGTGATGATCTCAACTACTTCATCTTTATCTTGTAATTTATTTTATTATTTTATAATTTATCCCACCATAACTTCTCTCTCTAAATATAGAGGAATCTCTTTATAGTTTTGTATCAAAAATCATTCATTCAAGAATAAATTAAGAAAAGTCTGCAGCTTTCAAGGTATTTTCTCTACTTCTTTCCTCTTATTTTATAACCAACATTCTTGGTAAAAAAATTTATTTATACAACGATTTATTGCTAAAATGAATTAAAATGACATTTTAAAAAATATATGTGGGAAATTTGAGTTCCTTTTTATTACTTTCAAACTACAAGGATACATTTGATAATTACCTAACGTACCGGATAACGGTTTCTATAACTAACTGTTTTTAATCAAATAAATAAAAATTGATTTAACAGAGCATTTTCGTTCCCGATTTTGATTCCAAACGTTGAGTTTTGAAAGCTGAAGCATTAAAACCTGTAAATGACAATCGCTGTGAATGCAAAATCCAGGCTGCAGTTTACAATCCCAATTTACAAAAAAGCAGCAGAACAAAGCTGCTTAGCTCTACTCCAATCCTGCAACAGCCTCCCAAAACTCGCCCAAATCCACAGTCACATTCTCAAATTGGGTCTCCATCCAAAAAACATAGTTCTCACCAAGTTCACTGCCTCATCCTCCGATCTCAACGCTACAGACTACGCTTCATCCTTGGTATTTTCACCGGAATCTGATACCCGTCTCTACGATACATTCCTATTCAACACTGTAATAAGAGCTTATGCTCGGACTGTCAATTTGAAAACTAAATCTATTGAGTTTTACAATCTCATGCTTGAATATGGAGTTTTGCCTAATAAATTCACATACTCATTTGTTCTTAAGGCCTGTGCTGGCATTGGAGGGTTGAATTTGGGCAAGGCGGTACATGGGTGTGTGTTGAAACTTCAATTTGGTGATGATATTCATGTGCAGAACACTTTGGTTCATATGTATGGAAGCTGTAAGTTGGGAGTTGAGTTTGCTCGTAAAGTGTTCGATGAAATGTCTGAACGGGACTCTGTTTCGTGGAATGCGATGATTGGTGGGTATGCGCGTTTGGGATTGTCTACTGATGCTATAGATTTGTTCAGGGAGATGCAGAATTCCGGTGTTTGTCCAGATGAGATCACTATTGTTTCGGTTTTGTCTGCGTGTACTGACTTGGGGGCACTTGAGGTTGGCAAGTGGGTTGAGTCTTTTATTGAGAAGCAGAAGGTTAATAAAAGCGTGGAGCTTTGTAATGCCTTAATTGACATGTATGCGAAATGTGGTGATGTTGATAAAGCTTTGAACTTGTTCAAAAACATGAGTGAGAGGACTATTGTTTCATGGACTTCTGTGATTGCTGGTTTTGCAATGCACGGTCGTGGTTTGGAGGCTGTGGCTTTATTTGAGGAAATAGTAGGATCTGGGGTGTCTCCTGATGATGTTTCCTTTATTGGATTGCTCTCTGCTTGCAGTCATTCTGGGTTGGTTGACAAAGGCAGGGAATATTTTGATTCAATGGAAAAGGATTTTGGCATTAAACCTAAAATAGAGCACTATGGATGCATGGTGGACATGTTATGCAGAACTGGTCGAGTTAAAGAAGCATACGAGTTTATTAAAAAGATGCCCATTGAGGCAAACCCAATTATTTGGCGGATGTTGATTAATGCTTGTTGTGCCTGTGGAGAACTCGAGCTTGGAGAGAGCATCGCCAAACAACTAATTGGAAATGAACCCATGCACGAGTCCAACTATGTACTGCTTTCCCACATATATGCGAAAATGTTACGATGGGAGAAGAAAACCAAGATTAGAGAGGTGATGGACAAAAGAGGGATGAAGAAGATACCAGGAAGCACAATGATTGAGTTAGATAATGAAATTTATGAATTTGTGGCTGGCGATAAGTCACATCATCAATCAAAAGAAATATATGAGATGCTGGATGAAATGGGAAGAACGATGAAGAGGGCTGGATATATACCAACCACATCAGGGGTGTTGCTGGACATTAATGAAGAAGATAAGGAAGATTCTTTAAATAGGCATAGCGAAAAGCTGGCAATTGCTTTTGCCCTTTTGAAAACACACCCGGGGACTCCTATAAGAATTGTGAAGAATTTGCGAGTTTGTAATGACTGTCACTCTGCGACTAAGTTCATCTCTAAGATCTATAATCGGGAAATAGTGGTGAGGGACCGGAGCCGCTTTCACCATTTCAAGGACGGATTTTGTTCATGTAGAGATTTCTGGTGACAAACTAATCAAACTATCAGGACTATTGATATATTTATTGAAGCTAGATAGAAAATCACATGATAGTTAGTTATAGATGGTTTGTTCGTGCCATGATCATTCACCAGAAAACATAGCTGGTGCCTTATTTTGTTTAAGGCAGGAAGTTAGACCACCTGTTCAAGTTTTTCTTTTTCCTCACTTCCAATTGAACAGGGTATTCAAGACAAAATGGTTTACGAGGATTGTCTGTAAATGATCAAAGATCCTGGCTAAAACTTTGATGGTGGATGGTGCTAGCAAGACCTTGTCTATAGTTATGCTTCCTTTGTATCTTATTCTTTCTGCAATTGCTTTTATGGGTAGTGCTAGAAGTACACCCGCTGGATGTTTTACAGTTGGGTAAGATTTATTGGAAACAGAATGCACATTACAACATTTTTTATTCACAATTATTGGATATATGAAACTGGACAGAGTTCACTGCATTTGTGATGTGGACCTGGAGAACTGGGAACTTGTCTAATTCTCATAATGTGCTGCAATCTTTTTATTGGATACGTACAATGAATGGAAATAGTTATTGGGTAATCTTGACTACAACTTCAGATAAAATCTCGTCCGAATCAAGATTCATGATTTGAAAATACACCTGAAACTGTACATGATCGATCCATTTTACCATGTGACTGTTGATAATTATGGGTTATGGCTTTTTTGTTATGTGCTTGTACTGCTCATATGCTGGCTAGCTAATCTGTCAAAGCGCAGATTCTGCAGATTTGTCAAGGGTTCTCAAAGGAGCTTTAAGGAAGAGAGTTGAGTTATGTCTGGTAGGGTTATTTAGCAGCTTTGCTATGGAAGCTAAGGTGATTTTACCCTACATACAGCTATTTGATGAAATATTTATATTACTGTAGGCGAGGTACAGAAATCGGCGACGCTGTCCTGGGCTCGCGGTCCGTCGGGAGTACAGAGTAGCCCGCGGGACTAAACTGGAAAAATAAAATGGAGTCGCCACCCAGTGTGAACTGAGAAATGATTTAAGGCCGCACTCACCCGCAAGGGAAGACTTCAAACCGTTGGGTTCGGAATGGTCTCTTACTTATGCCAATTGTAATGAAAGGATTTATGCGATAATATAACCAAGTCTCATACAACACATGCAAGATAATTTAAATAAACACACGAATTCACACACCCATAAACGTATTGAACAATGAAGCACAATAATGTAACTAACAACAACTATAAAGACATTAATAACAAAAGCGAGCATATAATCTCATGAATCATATCAAATGAATAAATGTGGGAACATAAACAATTAATAACGGTAAAAGCGTCGATAATGAAATGATATGGTCAATTATGTAATGCGAAGGAAATGACTAAATAAGCAAATGTGCACGAAATATGAGGAAAAGAAGTCGATCCACTGCATGCATGTTCGTGGAGCGTTTGATAACGCGTTCGAACGGTAAACAAAATGCATGCGTTCGAGTAGCGTTCAGAAACACGTTCGAACGAAAATGAGACAGATTGCATACGTTCGTGTAGCGTCCGGAAACACGTTCGAACGGACCGAGGCAGAATGTATACGTTCGTGTAGCGTTTGATAACGCGTTCGAACGAGGTTACCAAAATGGTATTTGAAATGACACAAACACATGCGTGAATAAACAAATACATAATATAGGACCTCATATGCCCGATTGAACATATCTCAAGTTTAATCGAACGTACTTCGTTCGGCGCGGCAAAACATCGTGGTAAAGGTAGCCTTTAGGCTTTTTATCCCTCAAATGGAGGACCTTTAATCCAACGTGATTAGCCCATGCGCCCTAGATTACAATGCATGAATAAACAAATAAATGATACGGGACCTCGTATGCCTGATTAAACATATCTCATGTTCAATCAAACGTACTTTGTCCGGCGCGGCAAAACACAGTGGTAAAGGTAGCCTTTAGGCTTTTTATCCCTCAAATGAAGGACATTTAATCCGACGTGATTAGCCTATGCGCACTAGATTACAATGCATAAATAAATAAACAAGACAATGTCATGCGGAAAATGAATAACGGAATAATAAAATGCAAACAATGAATGAACGCAAAATTAAACAACTAAATGAAACACGTGCTTGGAAGTTTCTCAAGCGATACGTGGAGTTGTATCCCAAGTACAGACCGCACTACCGTCCATTCGGATTCGGCTACGGAATTTATGTCTGGGTTTCCATCCGATATACCGCGAGAGATAGCACAAAATCATTCATCCAATAACAGTAATACTCATGAACCATCGAGATGCACGCAAAGAAATAATAATAAACAACCGAAAAGATGAACGAAAATAAACAAAGGGTGCCCTCAGGTCTTACCTTTTAAGTCGCTTCTTGGAAGTGCGTTACGTTACGTCATCGTCGGAAGGGTTAATGCTCCGCAACTTTTCCGGTTCGCTGGTTCAATATTTTCTTTCGCTGTTTTGGGTTGTTTCGGGGATTGGTATTGGGGTTATTTTGCTGCTATTTTGGGGTTGCTTCGGGGAATGTTTTGGACTGTTTTGGTTTTGTTGTTCGGTGAGGAGCTTGTTCACGTTGAACGTGGGCGCTGAGTCCGTGTAAGGTGTGTGTGCGTGACTTGGGTTTGTTTGGCCAGTAGGTGCGTGTATGAGGTGTGTGTTTATGGCTTGGTTGTGCGGTTTTTTTTTTGTTAAGGCAGTGGCTGTTGAACGTGGCTTTTTTTTGTTTGACGTTATTTTTGGCTGGAGGTTGGAGGCCGTTAATTTAGCTTAGGGTTTGTTTGTTTGTTACTAGCTATGTATTTGCTGTGTGTGAGGTCTGTGGTGTGGTTGTTTGGCTTAGGTTTTTTGTTGTTGCTTTCCTTTGATGGAAGATTAATGTTTTGACTTGGCTTTGTTATTTAATTCTTCGGTGGGGGCTGTTAGTTCTTGTCTATTTGTGTTTTTTCGAGTGGGTGTTAGGTTTCTTCATTTTTGTGTTTGTCGAGTAAGGTTGAGAGAGAGAGGATGAGGTAGTGATTTTGTCCTTTGAGTTGGCCCCCCCGAGAGAGTGTTTCTGACTATGGTTTTTTTTATAGAGAGATAGGAAGAGAGAGAGGGCGTGAGAGTGTAAAGAGAGAGGATTAGGGTTTGTTACTTTCATGCATGCCGAGAGAGGGAGCAGGTTCTTAGAGTTTGTTTTATATTTGTTTTGGTTGTCGTCTAAGTGAGAGAGGATGTGAGAAGTGAGCTCCAGGGTTTGGTTTGTGTGCCTTCTTATAAGAGTGTGCTAGGGTTTCCTTCCATGGGATTTCAAGAAGGAAAGGAATCAAGTAATAAAGGGATACATTAAGTTATTAAGGGAAATAGATCATGTAATTTTGGTGGGGGTATATTTAATCAAATTATTTAAGAAAGAATTTGTGTATTTTTTGTGGGGAATATTTTTGATTGGGAAGGTGGTTGGATTTGATTGGATTTAAATCTTTGGTAATTAGGAGGGTGATTTATTTAGATTAGGAAGGGGATTTATTTAATTAGGAAGGGGATTTGTTTTGATTTTAATTGGATTTGATTTAATTTAATTGGATTTAATTTAATTTGTGACATGTGTTTTAAATGTTTTAATTATTTTTGGATTGGGTTTGGGCGAAATGGGCTTTGGATGGGTGCGGGGGTTTTGGGCCGAGGCTAATGTTTTAAAATAGAGATTAATCAGGCGAACCCGAGGCCAATTAGCGATTTAAATTTGTTGATGTAATTATTTCTTGAATTTTTTTCCTTTCCGACGTCTGTTTCCCGCGACTTCCGCAACTTATCGGGTAGTGCCTCTATACGAGGCTCATCAATGGGCTTATATGTAAAAATGCAGTGTCTACAGTCGCCCCCACTTTGATGAGACTTGTGCAGTGTGTGACAGTGACAATCCTATCAAAGTCATGCATGCATTTTTTATTTACCTGGCTCGCCAGCTGTTGCCGAACTTTTCGGTTGTTCTGAGATGCTTTAAACTGAGTTGATCTGGTGGTGAGGTTCTTCGACCCCTGGGCTTTGTTCCCGAACCACCGAGTGAGCTGCTTTTGATTTCTGGGCTTTGTTCCCAAACTGAATTAAATGGATGGCGAGGTGTTTTGACCTATGGGCTTTGTTCCCGAACCATCTCTGGGCTTTGTTCCCGGACTGTGTTGACTATGGGCTTTGTTCCCCAGCTGCTGAATGTGGGCTTTGTTCCCTGGGCTTTGTTCCCGAATTGTGTAGAGAGTGGGCTTTGTTCCCGAACTGTGTTGAGAGTGGGCTTTGTTCCCGAACTATGTAGATTATGGGCTTTATTCCCGAGCTGTAATGAATGTGGGCTTTGTTCTCTGGGCTTTGTTCCCGAACTGTGTAGAGAGTGGGCTTTGTTCCCGAACTGTGTTGAGAGTAGGCTTTGTTCCCGAATTGAGATGAGAATGGGCTTTGTTCCCTGGGCTTTGTTCCCGAACTGTGTTGATTGTGGGCTTTGTTCCCGGACTGTGTTGAGTGTGGGCTTTATTCCTTGGGCTTTGTGCCCGAACTGTGTTGGTTGTGGGCTTTATTCCCGAACTGAATTGATTGTAGGCTTTGTTCCCGAGCTGTACTGAATGTGGGCTTTATTCTCTGGGCTTTGTTCCCGAACTGTGTTGATTATGGGCTTTATTCCCGAACTGAATTGATTGTGGGCTTTGTTCCCGAACTTATGTTGATTGTGCGGGCTTTGTTCCCGAACTGAATTTATTGTGGGCTTTATTCCCGAACTTGTGTGTCTTGGCCACTTTTCTTCAAAACCTGTGAACAAAAACAAGACAAAGATTGTGTGCATGTGACGTGTATGCATGTATGCATGGATGTATTTCCTATTCCGATGGGTTAGGACTTCCTTGTGCTCTTTGGTGCCATTTGTCTACAAATGTCTCTGGTCGCCCCTGGGTATGCTTATAACTTCCTTCCTTCCGCCGGTTCTTTTCTGGTGATTGTTCAGTTCTCTTTTGTCTCATGGCTCAAGTTCATGTCATATCCCTTATTCGCGGGGTAGTAGACTAGTCATCCCCAGACTTGATTTAGCTTTATGCTCTCTACTGTTTGCACTAGGTCAAGGTGGACCATGTGGTGTGACATTCCATATCATCATACTATATTACATGCTACGAAATAGTCCCAATAGTTACACATATTATTGCCCTCAAAGAATGCCTGGTATTGAAACCAGAGAACCTTCAAAACATTCAATGCAACTCAAATCTAAGTCTTTTGATAAATAATCTAAGCCAGACTCAAAGTGTGTGTGTGCAAAGGTTCCTTTGTAGATTCATCCCAGGTAAGCCAACTCAATGATTTCGTCAAAAAATTAGGATCGATGGGTCAAACCAACCTAGATGTCTCAATTATGCCCTGCAGTTGCTTTTCTGTTCTCAATGTGGTATGGTTTTCTTTCTCTTTTGTCTTTTTTTTTTCTTTTCGTTTTGAACTTCTTTTTTTTCACACACCTACCCTTTAAGGTAGCATTTCTCCTCATGGTGGTCCTAATACTCGCCCATGGGTAGCTTCACGCTTATCGGTTATAGGTGGTTTAATTCTTTTCTTTAGAGACATCTCTTTTATTTTCAACCATACCACACATCATAACACAAGTAAATTAGGATAGACATTTAGGTAAACGGTCATTCACCGACCTACAATTTCTTCAACTAGTCACTTTGCTAACTACTCAGGTTTTCACTGCTAAGAATCATAATCAAGTACTTACGAGTCTAACATAGATCAATTACTCAAAGTATCAGATAAAAGAACATCAGGAGTTTATCGTTTCTAAGATTTCTCCCTAAAGCAAACATTTGCATCATTGGATTTATGCCTAACTATTAAAAACTAAAAAAAACAAACAACTTTTTTTTTTCTTTTTTTTCTTTTCTGAAGGCCCCCCAATGGTCTTTCTATTCTTGCCATAAAGTTTTCTGTTTCTCGGCTTCCTTTTCCCGGATATCCCTGTTTGCTAAACTCTTCTTGACAAATCTAAGTTTTTCCTCCAACCCAACGGATATCTATGATGGCTTTTAACTACGAGTCAGCATGGTACATGTATGCGTGCGATGCATGAAATATATAAAACGTGTGTGGTAATCAAACAGAATATATCATTCCGACCTTATTTCTCTCATACTCGTGGTAAGCCTATTTTTGGTTCTAGATGCGGCTCATTCTATGCACCGATGCAAGGTACACAAAATCGCTCTATCCTATGCTACGGGGTGAACCTCGGCTACCTTGGTCCCTTTCCATCTGTAAAAGACAAAGACCGCCCATTAACAACACGGACTAAGCCTATTATGGGATCACGCCATTGTCTAGAAACGACGAATTGGGCTTTCGGCAACCGTGGTCATGAGGATGAATTTAAAAGCGTCCAAAAGTATACAAACATGCCATAACAAGGCGTATCCTTTCTGGATGAAAGCCAGTGCGGATATCAAACTCATACTTCTAGCATATTTGGATCATGTTTGGACTTTATAAACCCATCAAGGTTTTCATACAAGTTGGCCCATTATCATTTCAAAGCATTCAATCATATTATTGCGAGGTGTAAACTTGTCCCAGTTGAAAAAGGCCCCACAGGTGTACACTTTTGCAATAACGTGGCTAAACAACTTCAAATGATAGGGGGCCCAAACACAAAGTGGCTGACCGGCGTAAACACACACGTATAACGCAAGCGCACGTATCGTTCAAGTAGTATAAAAATATCGATCCCACGAGGACTTAATATCTAATCTATTACTTTTATGAGGTCAAATGATTACTAGTATCTAACAGGTTGTTTGATTGATTTGAAATGGTGACGATTCTAAATTTAAAAACAAGTAAATAAAATTGTTCGAAAGTAGGTTTTAAGAAAATTCAATATTAAAAACTATCTAGGGTTGTGATTTCTTCCAATATCATTTTAAAGATGAAGTGGTTATTTTATGTTTGTGTAATAAATCGGTTTACTAACCTGGAACACTAAATTATGCAAAAGCCTATGTCGATGGTCGGACACAAATACCCAGTTTAACCCAATTGAACCATATGTCTATGTCAACCAAATTATCTGGATTCATTAAGTTTAAGTTCCAATTATGGCTACCCCCGCTCGACAGGTATATGTCTATCATGTAATGAAATCTATTAAAGGATTATCTATCCTCAAGGAAGATCGTGGGTTATTAAGTCTAAGGCTGAAACCTAAAATTCCTTTGTCAAGTTTATTTTTAGATTTACCACATCAATCTTATTAGTGGCCAATTAACAAGACGCATTAAGCTTAAGACTTAATAAGTAAACCTTTAATTACCCAAACTATAATTTAACCCCTTATAAACCGGTGATATTAGATTTCATCACAACCCCAGATAACTGGTTTAGTTACGACACATATTTACGAGTAGTAAAAAAAACTTAAATAAAATAAAAGATATAAAGTAAAATACTGAAAAGTAAATGCTGAAATTAAATACTGAAAATTAAATGCTGAAAGTAAATTACTGAAAAGTAAATGCTGAAAGTAAATTGCTGAAAATTAAAGAAAGAAAAGTATTGTGCGTAAAAGTAAATTACGGAAATTAAAAACTGAAAAGTAAAGAAAATAAAGTGCGAAAGTGGAAATTAATTACTGAAAGCTGTAAATAAACAAACAATATACAATCTTCTTAGTATTCTTAAGGAATTCCTTAGAAGAAAGTATGAATTTTACAAATGAAATGGCTTGGTATTTATAGGCAAAATTTTGCCTCCATCAAATCATCCACCAAATCAATTATTAATTGCTCCACTAATTGCTCCACTAATTGCTCCACCAAATCCATTATTAATTGCTCCACTAATCTCTTATCATGTTTGGTGATGATTTGATAATTTTTATTATTTATTTATTAATTTATTTTTTGCTTTGAAAATGATTGAAAGTGACTTTAATAATTACACACAACACACTTCTGGATGGTTCATCAATTTCGGGCATGAAATCGTCAGAATTCGAAATTATTTTGTCTTTAAAAGTTGTATATCGTTGAGTCTTCTTTAATCTGGAACTTGAATCAGCTCAATCCGATATCGGAGTAAAAAGTTATGTCCAATATACGACTGATGCGCAAAACTGGAATTTCCAAAACTGCACTTCGTCAAAAACGCCCTTTCAAGTTTCCAATCTCCAAAATTAAAAATCAAGTCCAATAATTGCCCTTATTTGACCCATATTTCGTCCTAAATGATTTCATTGAGATCCGATATTATTTTATCTGCAAAATAAACTAAACACATCAAAACGTTCATCAAACCCGAGAAACTAAACAAAATATTAAGTTAAAGGGGCGGTAATTATTGATATATTTTCCGCTCATCACACCCTCAAACCTAACATTTTGCTAGTCCTCGAGCAAAACAATAAAATAAAATGCAAGAAACAATTAAAATTAAACTAAGCCACTTTCGTAGGGATCACGGTTGCATTTAGCATATGCAACAAGCCTTTAAACCCATAGGTGTCCCTAGTGGACGAGTTATAGTCTCGTGAGGGCTTACAGCAACGATACCCCAAACGTTTTACAAAAGTAAAAAGGTAGTGAAACTAATGCACACAAAAGAAAAAAGACAAGCGAAAAGAGAATAAAGATGTTAGTGACTAATCAGGTGAAACTTCTACTCCAAGTTACTAGTTGTTTTGTTTCATTCTAAATTACCGAATAAGTAAATTCTCCGATTTTTTTACCATTCTTCATATACACAACCAACAAAATATTAAACAACTCATTTTTACCCACAACAGTCATAAGTGCAGTTGATAAGAGAGTAATATTTTTGTCCTAAAGTTCTATCAGATTTCACACATTTTTTGCAGCAATGGAATAATTTTTATGATTTTTATGATTTTTTTCTTTGATTTTTCTCTATTTTTTATTTGTATACAATATCTTCCATTTATGTAACGAGTGTTAGGTCGGTGGCTCCCAAACCAGTTGGCTTTAGGGCACTAGGTGTTAAGACACCCCTACGAACTTAATTACTCAGACTTCAGATATATATATTTTTGCAGCATCTTTGATCCATGTAACGAGCTTTGGGTCAGTGACTCCTAAACCAGTTGGCTTTAGGGCACTAGGTGTTAAAACACCCTTACAAACTTAATAACTCGGATCTCAGGCGTTTTTTTTTTTTTTACTCCATCACTTTTTGAGATGCTTTCTCCAATTAAACTAGAGCACTAAATATTATAAACTTTTCAATTACAACTCATGTCTGTATGTTACTATGCATGTTGATAATATCTGCTAACTGAGCATATGAAGATCCTTTTTAGTCATGTTAGTGTTAAGGAGAATTCACAAATTAAATAATTCAAAATGAAATAAACAAAAAATAACTTATTTCAAAAATAGGCTTGAGATACGTCTCAGGAGTGAAAACTCCTTACTCAACCATCTCTTACCAATTTCACCTTTTTAATCAAAATAAAAACACAAAAACGCAAAATATTTTTGTAATTTTTGAAAAAATTTCAATTTTTTTTCGAAAAATTTTGGACTAAAAATAAAAACAACACACAAACTAAAAATAAAGTACTGATCAACTAATTCCCTCCCCCAAACCTAAATGAGACATTGTTCCCAATGTCTTAAACAGTAGAAGAATAGTTTAGAAGATAATACCTGGTTAGCTGAAATTCTAGGAAATTAAAGGTTAAGATCCAGATTAATCTGACGCCTCTTACCACGATCGTCTTCAGACCAATTTATCTTTGAAAGGATAGGGTCAACTTGTGGTTCATAGGCTAAGAGTTGGTCAATTAGATCCTAAGCAGTTCTGGCAGTGAAGAGGAGTTCTTTCATAGGTTTTGACACGAACCCATTTCTCCGAGCATCATCAAGAAACACACAAAGAAAATCATAAAATCCTTCAACGTTGTACAGTCCAAGCGGTTTCTGGTGTATGTTCAGGTTCACCCAAGATAGCACAATAAAAATTTCCTCCAATGTACCCAAGCCACCTGGCAAAGCAATAAAAGCATCAGCACGGTTAATCATTTCTACCAGTCGTTCAGACATACCTGGCACAATCAGTTCCTCTCCATTTGATGGTTCAATAAGATTTGTTTCTGCCAAGGGTTTTGGGATGATTCCCAAAACGTGACTGCCTTCTTCCTATACGGCCTTTGAAACAATCCCCATAAGTCCAAGATTGCCTCCGCCATATACTAAGTGCATATTCCTTGCAGCTAAGACTCGACCCAATTCATGTGATGCTTCTACGTATTGTGGCTTAACACCAACACTACTACCGCAAAACACACAGATGTTTTCAACTCGTCTTCTTGAAGTGGCTTCCATTTTTTATATGTATTTCTTTCTCAACTCTGGATGCCTTCAAAAGTGCAATGACGGGCTGAATTTATAGTACCTAAAAAGGGTGAGTAAAAATAGCACAAGTATCTTCCAGAGGACGATTAGTAGCGAATTAATATCGTGATAGTCAAAAAGGTATGGATCATGTCGAAGAAAATAAAAGAAAACAACAAAATAAATTACAATTATTAAGAAAAGACAAAGAGATATAATATTTACAAGAAAAGTAACAGCTTGATTGACGTCTATGTGTCGGGGACAAGCTTCCCATCCAATTTTCTTATAAATTGGCAAACATGGTCTTTTTGAGTCAGATTCCCGAGACTTAACAGTTGTCTTTATTTTTGAAATTGTGTATGTAATATGCGAATTTCATGATACACACATCCATTGGGATGCGTCTCAAGAGTTTTAGATATGTCATCCAAAGACTCCTTACTCAAGCCATCCCTAATGAATTTAATTTTGTCTTCGCGATTATCAGACACCATTCCTAAAGAACGACAACGAGTATTGCAATTCCAGCGTGCATATTTGTAAAAAGCACTCATTTTCTTAGCTCTACATTTCTTTGCATAAGTGCTTCTTCCAAAACCAGGCAGATGTGAAATAAAAGAGTCAGAAGACTCACCTGCCAATCGAACCCGTGCTTCAATTAACCAACGAATGTCAGTAGGAATACCTTTAATCATCAGTAATCTCATCCGTTTCAAGCGAGCTTTGTAAACTTTCATCGGAGATTTTTGAAGGATGGAAGGAAATTCCTTGCGAAGATTTGCGAGAGCTTATTCCATCGTGAAATGACTTAACCTGCAAAAACTAAACACACAGAAATAAAACACACCAGATCACAATATATACAAAAATTACATGGGTTGCCTCCATGATAGCGCTAAGTTTAGAGTCGTCAGCCAGACTTGACTTCTCGAACGTTAAGCTGGATCTGAAAGTGTAACACTTTCTTTTTGTCGCTCAAATGATTCTCCCCAGTAGTGCTTGACACGCTTGTTTTTAACCTTGAAAGTCTTGTTGGAGTCAGGATCATGTATCTCAACGGCTCTATCTGGTAAAACTTTGGTGATCACAAATGGACCTGACCACCGTGATTTTGGCTTCCATGGGAAGAATTTTACCCTTGATTTATTTAACAGTACCTTCTGCCCTGGTTCCAGTTGTATGCGCACTAACTTCTCATCTTGTCTCTTCTTGGCCTTTTCTTTGTACAATTTGACATCCTCAAAAGGCTGATTGTGAAATTCCTCCAATTCGTTGAGCTGGTGGAACTTTTTCTCTTATGTTGCTTGTAGAGCAAGAATTGGCTCTTTCAGTGCAAAAGATGCTTTATCTTTAGGCTCCACAAGCAATTGACATGTTTTAAGTTTGTCAGTAGAACTTTGTCTTTCATCAGAGTTCTGAAAGGTACTGTGTATCACATCAAGTCTGAAACATTCCTCATTCTTTTCATTATCTGGGAAATTCATGGCCTTGAAAACATTGAATGTTACTTTTTGGTCATGTACCCTCATGGTTAATTCTCCTTTTTGTACATCAATAATGGTTTGACCTGTAGCCAAGAATGGTCTCCCGATGATGATTGGCACGTCTGTGTCTTCCTCCATATCGAGGACAATAAAATCTGCTGGGAAAATGAATTTGTCAACCTTGACCAGCACATCCTCAACTACGCCTCTTGGAAATACGAGTGTTTTATCAGCAAGTTGTAGTGAGACTGAAGTGGGCATTGTTTCTCCAATTTGCAGTTTCCTGAAAATAGAGAAAGACATCAAGTTAACACTAGCACCTAAATCACACAGAGCCTTACCAAATTCATGTTCTCATATGGTGCAAGGAACAATGAAACTGCCAGGATCTTTCAACTTTGGAGGAAGTTTTCTCTGAATGATGGCGCTGCATTCTTCTGATAATACTATTGTCTCATAATCTCCCAATCTCCGCTTTCGTGAAAGAATGTCTTTCATGAATTTGGCATAGCTGGGCATTTGTTCCAACGCTTCTACAAATGGAATGTTGATATACAGCTTTTTGAACACCTCCAAGAATCGAGCAAACTACTTTTCCAGTTTATTCTTCTGAAGACGCTGAGGAAAAGGTGGAGGTGAAGTGATCTGTTCTTTTTCCTTTGCTTCTTTTTCCTCCATCTGTTGCTTTGTTTCTTTTGGAAAATCTTCAATTGTTGTTGCCTTGATTCCAACATCTTTGTTGATTTCAGTACCGCTTTTTAACATGATGGCATGACATTGCTCTTTCCCCATGTTCCTTGGATTTGGCTCTGTGTTGCTAGGAAGGGTACTTGGCGGTCTGTAACTCTGAGCATTGGCCAGTTGTCCAATTTGATTCTCCAGTGCTTTAATAGAAGCTGATTGACTTTGAATTAATGCTGCTTGGGATTGAAATATAGCATCATATCTTGCTGCTTGAGATTGAAACATAGCATCATATCTTGCTGCTTTAGAGTCGTGTTTTGCTTCTATCTTTTTCAAGTGGGTCAACACTTCTATTATTCCTGGTTCATTTGCATGCTCCTGGATTTTGTTCTGTTGCTGGAATCCGGGTGGTGGATTGTTCATTTGCCTTGAATTGTTGCTCCATGCGAAATTGGGATGATTCCTCCACCCTGGGTTGTAGGTGTTGGAATATGGATTGCTCCTCTGTCTGTTGAAATTATTGACATAATTCACCATCTCTTCAAGTTGGTTCGACTCTGGTGCTCCTCCATATGGTGAACTTGTGGATCCAGTGGTAAGAGTCTCCATGAATTTGCATATCTGATCTAGCTTGGCGTTGCCTGCTGTACTGTCTCCACTTTCATAAATTCCTGCAATTCTTTGGATCATGCTCCTTTCTGTTGGCCACAAGGAATTGTTGTTGGCCATTTCTTCGATTAGGTCTCAGGCTTGATCTTCTCCTTTTGCCATCAAGGCTCCTCCAGCAGCAGCATCGATTGTGGTTCTCATTATTCCAGAAAGCCCATTATAGAATGTTTGGACTTGAAGCCATTTTGGAATTTCATGGTGAGGACATTTCCGAAGCAAATCTTTGTACATTTCCCAAGCTTCGCAGAGGAATTCTGAATCTTGTTGTACAAAGGATGTGATGTCATTCCTCAGCTTTCCAGTTCTGGCTGGTGGAAAGTACTTTGCAAGAAATTTGGTGGCTAAATTGTTCCAAGTTGTGATGGAATCTACTGGTAGTGAATGTAGCCAAGCTTTAGCTCTGTCCTTCAAGGAGTGTGGGAAAACACACAGTCTCATTGATTCTTCAATTTCTCGGTTGTAATTGAAAGTGCCGCAAACTTCCAGGAAGTTGCTGATATGGGCATTGGGATCTTCAGTTGCATTCCCCCCGAACTGAACTGACTGCTGAATCATCTGAATGCATGTTTTGATGTCACACGCATTTGCTGGTAATGGAGGAAGTACAATACAGAAAATGAGTCTGTCAACCACCGGAATGGTTCTGTCTCGAATGGGAATTGGTGGTGCAACCTCCAACGGTTCAGGTTCCATGTTAATGATTGCTTCTTGGCCTTTTCGCCTTTCCATTCTCAACTTTCTGATGGTTCTTTCAATTTCTGGGTCAAGCGGTCGGAGTTCAAAGCTTCTGGTTCGTCTCACGTAGTTTCTGAGAACCTGAAACACAAGAAAATAAAAACAATAAGTAAAAAGAAATTAGATACAAGTAACGTATCTAACCCCTAAACTAATAGTAAAAGATAAATAAGTCCCCGGCAACGGCGCCAAAAATTGACCGGCGTAAACACACACGTATAACGCAAACACACGTATCGTTCAAGTAGTATAAAAATATCGATCCCACGAGGACTTAATATCTAATCTATTAATTTTATGAGGTCAAATGATTACTAGTATCTAACAGGTTATTTGATTGATTTGAAATGGTGACAATTCTAAATTTAAAAACAAGTAAATAAAATTGTTCGAAAGTAGGTTTTAAGAAAAAAATCAATATTAAAAACTATCTATAGTTGTGATTTCTTCCAATATCATTTTAAAGATGAAGTGGTTATTTTATGTTTGTGTAATAAATCGTTTGCTAACCTGGAACACTAAATTATGCAAAAGCCTATGTCGATGGTCAGACGAAAATACCTAATTTAACCCAATTGAACCATATGTCTATGTTAACCAAATTATCTGGATTCATTAAGTTTAAGTTCCAATTATGGCTATCCCCGCCTGACAGGTATATGTCTATCCTGTAAGGAAATCTATTAAAGGGTTATATATCCTCAATGAAGATCGTGGGCTATTAAGTCTAAGGCTGAAACCTAAAATTCCTTTGTCAAGTTTATTTTAGATTTACCACATCAATCTTATTAGTGGCCAATTAAAAAGACGCATTAAGCTTAAGACTTAATAAGTAAACCTTTAAATTACCCAAACTATAATTTAATCCCTTATAAACCGGTGATATTGGATTCATCACAACCCCAGATAACTGGCTTAGTTACGACACATATTTACGAGTAGTAAAAAAAACTTAAATAAAATAAAAGACATAAAGTAAATGACGGAAAGTAAATGACGGAAAGTAAATGCTGAAATTAAATACTGAAAATTAAATGCTAAAAAGTAAATGCTGAAAGTAAATTATTGAAAAGTAAATGCTGAAAGTAAATTGCTGAAAATTAAATGCTGAAAGTTAATTGCTGAAAATTAAAGAAAGAAAATTAATGTGCGTAAAAGTAAATTACGGAAAGTAAAAACTGAAAAGTAAAGAAAAGAAAGTGCGAAAGCGGAAATTAATTACTGAAAGCTGTAAATAAACAAACAAGATACAATCTTCTTAGTATTCTTAAGGAATTCCTTAGAAGAAAGTATGAATTTTACAAATGAAATGGCTTGGTATTTATAGGCAAATTTTACCTCCATCAAATCATCCACCAAATCAATTATTAATTGCTCCACTAATTGCTCCACTAATTGCTCCACCAAATCCATTATTAATTGCTCGACTAATCTCTTATCATGTTTGGTGATGATTTGATAATTTTTATTATTTATTTATTAATTTATTTTTTGCTTTGAAATGATTGAAAGTGACTTTAATAATTACACACAACACACTTCTGGATGGTTCATCAATTTCGGGCATGAAATCGTCAGAATTCGAAATTATTTTGTCTTTAAAAGTTGTATATCTTTGAGTCTTTTTAATCTGGAACTTGAATCAGCTCAATTCGATATCGGAGTAAAGAGTTATGCCCAATATACGACAGATGCGCAAAATTGAAATTTCCAAAACTGCACTTCGTCAAAAACGCCCTTTCAAGTTTCCAATCTCCAAAATTAAAATATCAAGTCCAATAATTGCCCTTATTTGACCCATATTTCATCCTAAATGATTTCATTGAGATCCAATATTATTTTATCTGCAAAATAAACTAAAACACATCAAAACGTTCATCAAACCCGAGAAACTAAACAAAATATTAAGTTAAAGGGGCGGTAAATATTGATATATTTTCCGCTCATCAGTGGCCCGTCAACATTTTAGAAGCTTTTGGCCTGATCGTCATAATACACAAACTCGTCCCAATTTAAATGGCCTAACAAGTTCACATCTCATGACAAAAAGTCCAAATGAATCCAAATGATGATGGTCCCAAACACAAGCATAAATGGTGGCTTCTATAGGTCATGCAACTATGGTTCTCATGCAGTTTTATAGGAGTATTGATAAAGGCTCCCGCCGGCGAAGGGTTGCCCACAACTGGGTCTCCCCACTCAAGGGTTCGAGCGACCAAGTGAGTGCACCTTTTTTATACCCTAAGGTATGTGCCAATTAGTGATGATACCATATAACGATCCGCCGCTTCGAGCGAAAATGACTTCATGATACATGATGCCATCAATGTAAAAAGAGTATGCACAATGTATGAGACAAGGTTAACTAAAGCAAAAATCACAAATATTTCAAAACATTATTTCGGGGCCGATTCTCTATCCCCAGTGGAGTCGCCAGACTGTAGACGAGGTACAAAAGTGGATGACGTTGTCCCGAGCTCGCGGGCCGATCGGGAGTACGGAGTAGCCCGCGGGAGACTAAACTGGAGAAATAAAATGGAGTCGCCACCCAGTGTGAACTGGGAAATGATTTAAGGTCGTACTCACCCATCGCAAGGGAAGTCCTCAAACCGTTGGGTTCCGAATGGTCTCTTACTTATGTCAATCGTAATGAACGGATTTATGCAATAGTACAACCAAGTCTTATGCAACATACACATGCAAGATAAATTAATCAACATCTAAGTTTACACATATAGAAGTAAATGAAATAAAAGCGAGCACACGATCTCATGAACATATCAAATAGATAAAGGCAGAAATATAAATAAATAATAACTGTAAAAACATAAATATTAAAGATATATAATTAAGTTCCTAATGCAAAAGAAATAACCAAAGAGGCAAGCATGCATGGAAGTAAACGTGAAGTGATGTGACACAGAAAAAAGATGAGTGACAAGGATAAAAGAAAAGATGTGCGACCAAGAGACTTGGCCGACATCTATATGAGACCTTGTATGCCCGATTGAACGTATTTCACATCCAACCAAGCATATCTCATCCGGCGCGGTAAAATATCGTGGTAAAAGGTAGCCTTTTAGGCCCTTTCTCCCTCAAATATAGGACCTTTGAACCAACGTAATAAGTCCATGTGCATTACATAAATAAATAAAGTTATAACTAACAGAAAGTAAATGACGTAAGAATAAAAGAGATGCGACCAAGGCTGACATCTATATGGGACCTTATATGCCCGATTGAACGTATTTCACATCCAACCAAACATATCTCATCTGGCGCGGCAAAATATCATGGTAAAAGATAGCCTTTTAGGCTTTTTCTCCCACAAATAGAGGACATTTGAACCGACGTAATAAGCCCATGCGCATTACATAAATAAATAAAGCTATAACTAACAGAAAGTAAACGACGTAAGAATAAGAGAGATGCGACCAAGACCGACATCTATATGGGACCTCGTATGCCCGACTGAACATATTTCACAGTTCAATCGAACGTACTTCGTCCGACGGGGTAAAATATCGTGGTAAATGTAACCTTTAGGCTTTTTATCCCTCGAATGGAGAACCTTTAATCCAACGTGATTAGCCCATGTGCACTAGATTACAATGCATGAATAAACAAATAAATGATATGGGACCTCATATGCCTGATTAAACATATCTCACGTTCAATCAAACATATTTTGTCCGACGTGGCAAAACACTGTGGTAAATGTAGCCTTTAGGCTTTTTATCCCTCAAATGGATGACCTTTAATCCAACATGATTAGCTCATGCGCACTAGATTACAATGCATGAATAAACAAATAAATGATATGGGACCTCATATGCTTGATTAAACATATCTCACGTTCAATCAAACGTACTTTGTCCGGCGCGGCAAAACACCGTGGTAAAGGTAGCCTTTAGGCTTTTTATCCCTCAAATGAATGACCTTTAATCCGACGTGATTAGCTCATGCGCACTAGATTACAATGCATAAATAAATAAACAAGGCAATGTCATGCGGAAAATGAATAACGGAATTAAAAAATGCAAACAATGAATGAACGTAAAATTAAACATCTAAATGAAACACGTGCTTGGAAGTTTCTCAAGTGGTACGTGGAGTTGTATCCCAAGTACAGACAGCACTACCGTCCATTCGGATTCGGCTACGAAATTTATGTCTGGGTTTCCATCCGATATACCACGAGAGATAACACAAAATCATTCATCCAATAACAGTAATACTCATGAACCATCAAGATGCACGCAAAGAAATAATAATAAACAACCGAAAAGATGAACGAAAATAAACAAAGGGTGCCCTCAGGCCTTACCTTTTAAGTCGCTTCTTGGAAGTGTGTTACGTCGTCGTCAGAAGGGTTAATGCTCCGCAACTTTTCCGGTTCACTGGTTCAATATTTTCCTTCGCTGTTTTGCTGTTTATGGGTTGTTTTGCCGCTGTTTTGGGTTGTTTCGGGGACTATTTTGGGGTTATTTTACTGCTGTTTTGGGGTTGGTTCGGGGACTGTTTCGGATTGTTTTGGTTTTGTTGTTCGGTGAGGAGCTTGTTCACATTGAACGTGGGCGCTGAGTGCGTGTAAGGTGTGTGTGCGTGATTTGGGTTTGTTTGGTCGGCAGGTGCATGTATGAGGTGTGTGTTTATGGCTTGCATGTGCGTTTTTTTTTTTTTTGTTAAGGAATGGGCTGTTGAACGTGGCTTTTTTTTGTTTGACGTTGTTTTTGGCTGGAGGTTGGAGGAGCCGTTAATTTAGCTTAGGGTTTTTTTTTTGTTTGTTACTAGCTATGTATTTACCGTGTGTAAGGTCTGTTGTGTGGTTGTTTGGCTTAGGTTTTTTTTTGTTGCTTTTGTTTGATGGAAGGTTATTGTTTTGACTTGGATTTGTTATTTGATTTTTCGGTGGGGGCTGCTAGTTCTTGTGTATTTGTGTTTTGTCGAGTGGGTGTTAGGTTTCTTCGTTTTTGTGTCTGTCGAGTGAGGTTGAGAGAGAGAGGATGAGGTAGTGATTTTGTCCATTGAGTTGGCCCCCCCGAGAGAGTGTTACTGACTAGGGTTTTTTTATAGAGAGATAGGAAGAGGGAGAGGGTGTGAGAGTGTGAAGAGAGAGGATTAGGGTTTGTTACTTTCATGCATGCCGAGAGAGGGAGCAGGTTCTTAAAGTTTGTTTTATTTTTGTTTTGGTTGTCGTTTAAGTGAGAGAGGATGTGAGAAGTGAGCCCCAGGGTTTGGTTTGTGTGCCTTTTTATAAGAGTGGACTAGGGTTTCCTTGCATGGGATTTCAAGAAGGAAAGGAATCAAGTAATAAAGGGATACATTAAGTTATTAAGGGAAATAGATCATGTAATTTTGGTGGGGGTATATTTAATCAAATTATTTAGGAAAGAATTTGTGTATTTTTTGTGAGGAATATCTTTGATTTGGAAGGTGGTTGGATTTGATTGGATTTAAATCTTTGGTAATTATGAAGATGATTTATTTAGATTAGGAAGAATATTTATTTAATTAGGAAGGGGATTTGTTTTGATTTTAATTGGAATTGATTTAATTTAATTGGATTTAATTTAATTTGTGACATGTGTTTTAAATGTTTTAATTATTTTTGGATTGCGCTTGGGCGAAATGGGTTTTGGATGGGTGCGGGGGTTTTGGGCCGAGGCTTAATGTTTTAAAACAGATATTAATCGGGCGAACTCGAGGCCAATTAGCGAGTTAAATTTGTTGATATAATTATTTCTTGAATTTTTTTCCTTTCCGACGTCCGTTTCTCACAACTTCCGCAACTTATCGGGTAGTGCCTCCATACGAGACCCATCATTGGGTTTATATGCAAAAATGTTGCCCAACTTCAAAAGCCACCCATCTACTTTCACCTAAGAACTAGTGCTTCCATTTCATAGCAGTTGTGGCAAAGCTACCCTAAATCGCTTAGTCCTGGTAAAATGAATGGAATTCTGACCCTTGAGAAATCTATCATTTTGTTATGTCGATGATTATCCAGAAACATCATCATCATAGTACTGTGCTGTATGCTCTATGTCGAAAGCAAACAAGCAGGAATGCATGTGCAGTGTATGTTGACTTGGTTAATTGGAGGACAAGCTGGAAAGTGAAGCAATTATCAACCACCATTTTCATTCTGTAATCAGTATGATGATACTGAGACTTGAATTGTTGTTCTCCAAGATGCAAGGTTGCCATTCCATCAAGAAGCTGCTGACTGGTGACCTGTTAAAGCTTCAACTTGTAAGCCCTTATAGCTTGTCTTTAATTATATTTCGTGCTTCAATGGATTGGCTAATTATTAGATTATAGTTTAATGATCATCATATCTCATAACATTATCACATACTCACCATTACAAATGAATAAGAGTGTGATCATACTGACTGTTGAGAAAATTCTATTGTGCCCACTCTGCCTGCTAGCAGCACCAATCAATTTACCTTGGAAAATGACATGAAAGTCTGATCATAATCTTGTGGGGGTATATGATTTTGAAAGATGCTGATTCTTTATGCAACACTTTGTAATGCTGTGACTGTTTAGTGATGAATTATTGCTGCTTCTTTTTTTAATCACTGTTGTAATTGCTCATATCATTTAGGTTTTGGGTCCTGTTTGATCTGTCAAGCATTCAAGAAATCACTAGTAAGATCTTATTGAGTCAATGATTCTCTCTCTCTCTCTCTCTCTCTCTCTCTCTCTCTCTCTCTTTGTGTGACAATGATTTATTAACACCATATCCAATAAGCATAAATATTACTCTTTTCTTTTTGTATGTAAATGTAGAGATGATCAAGTTAGGAAATATGGGTGTCAATGCTGACAATAAACAAGTTGTAAGCAAACTGTTTTACTGAGATAACGAAAAAAATGTCATACCCAATGAACAAAACTTCAGTTATGAGGCCGCAATCCTTTTTTTTAACAAAGGTACGACTTTCTTGAAATAAAAAATAATAAAGGAAATAAGAGATGCATCAGCATTACTTTAATGGGAACAATATGGTATTCATACATTTGGTTTAAACAACATTATAAACCTTACCCGATCTGAATGATTGGAATTTGTATTTGATCTGTGTGAAGATGCCCTTTAAACTATGAAGGTAATGAATGAAACTATCGTTGGAAATCCGCCGTCAAACCACTCATTTCGGACTTAAGCTGAGTATGTAAAATCCCCGGCTATTTCAGACTCTTAAAAAAAACGCACTCCATGAATTCGAACCCAAAACCTCAAAATAAGATTATGAATCCTACACCATCAAATCACACCTATTTAGATCTCTGTAAAAAACTTACAAAAATATTAGACGCGTCAATAATCATCTGAAACTTTAGAAAAATATCTCTACTTAATCAAACATAGTTTAAAGGCTTTGGTAGGAAAATGGATAATCAATCATTCACAGCTACTTGTGCCCTCAATCTTCTTGGTCCAGTAATAATTGATAGAGTGACGCAATATCAATGCTAAATTATCTGAGACAAATGTAGGTACAAGTTTGAAAAAGGAGCAGTCAATTTTTAACCTTTATTGTCCAATTGAATGACATCTATGAACTGCTTATATTATATTCTTCATTTCTTCTCATAATGTGTGCCAATGCATAACTGAATAGCCTTCATAAACGGGCTTACATTACATTACCTCAACTGTGGAGGCAAATTGTCCTCTACAACTTTATAGGTAAGACGTAATTATAAGATCGAGAATTCAATTCGAATAATTATTTAAGAATATTTAAAATTCAAGTTTAGTTATGATAAAACATAAAATACAAATATTTGTATATTATGTGTTTTTTATAATCGCATCGATAATAAAATAGATTTACACCTAAAATATTTAGGTATAATAAGAATTATAGAACTGATCTGATCTTCCCACCTAGACGTAATGTTGGTAAGCTCGCACTTAAAAAACTGTAACATTAGTTGATATTTAAGCTTCGTTCAGTATAATGGTGATGTGATTTTGGAGTTGCAACTGTTGTATGATAAGCTCCAAGTATCTAGCACGAAAATAATTTTAATAAACACTAAAAATGTTCAAATAGTTGGAGAACACTTGGTCTATAAATAAAAAAAGCAAGCATGTATATTTATTTATTTATGTGATAAATTGAAGTGTGGAAAAATAAATTTATTTCCAAAATATTTTTCAAATTGGAATAGATTTATATGATTTTAGTTAAATTTATGGATTATCTATGTGGTTATATTATTTTAATAGATAAATAGTTATTAGGGTTATTTACGTTTTACTATTAAAATTATGATAAAATAACAATTGGGTACTATGAATATTAACATATTACACTTTACTACTAAACTTATATAAAATTTAACATTTTACTACTTTTCCATCTAAACCGTTAGTTGACCGTCAGTTGACCTTTAAAAATACTGTTTTATCCTCAAAATAAAATAAAAGTAAAAATTACAATTATACCATTTAAAAACATATCTAAATCTTATATATAACAATAAAAGAGATGCAATCAACAATAACATTTATAAAAATACATTAATCTCTAAACTGTCCATAAAACCCAACAAAATAAAGAATTTAATTTACCAAAATAATTTAATAATTAACATTCTCATAATATCCAAAATACTTTAAAGTATAACAATAAAAGAGATGTACTAGATAATCATTAATTCTTTGTTCAATTATATTATTGGCAGTGGAGGGAAACAATAAAGACAATGAGTAATCGTATTGTCAATATTTTTTTTAGTTTTTATTTTTGTTCTTCATTTCGTAATGACAAAATTACCCTTAAATTTTTTTAGAATATTTATCATTTATAATAATTTGCGGGTTAAGACTATTTTATCCTTACGATGTCAGCATGATGTAATGGTCAACTAACGATTTGGATGGAAAAGTAATAAAATGTTAAATTTTATATAAGTTTAGTAGTAAAATGTAAAATGTTAATATTCATAGTACCCAATTGTTATTTTATCATAACTTTAGTAGTAAAACGTAAATAACTCTAGTTATTAGTAATGATGATGATGTGATATAAAAAATTAATTATATTAATTAAAAGGGAGAAAACCCTCTAGGTCTCTAATTTTTTTCATGATATCTCTACAAGTCCTTGATTTTTACATAATATCTCATCGAGTCTCTGTATTAAAAACTAATGATAATATATCCATTTATTTTGATATTTTCCATTTTTACCCTTTATTTATAAATAAAAAGATGGCATCAACAATTATGGGCATACACAATAGATTAAGAATTTTCTCTCTTTCGTTTCCCTCCCCATTTCTCTTTTCTGTAATTTTCTCTCCAACATGCTCATGACTCAGTTAGTTGGTCTCAATGTTTCATCTCCATTATAACCACCAATTTTTTCTAATATATTTTTCATTACAAAATTCTTATATATATATATAATAAAGGAGAATGGTGTTGGAGGAAATAGAGTGTATCCAACGGCTCTCTTTATGTGGCTTAATTGATGGCCCAGATCATTTCATTGGTAATTGGAGGAAAGAGAGTGAATTGATTGATGGAAATGGTCAAAAAATTTCAAATTAAAAAATAGAAAGTTAAAATAAAATCATTTAATTCTGTAACACCGTGCCGTAGGCACGAGCAAATACTGTAACACAGTGCCATAGGCACGTCCATCATTTAATTAAAAAATAAAATCATTTAATTCTGTAACACCGTGCCGTAGGCACGAGCAAATACTGTAACACCGTGCCGTAGGCACGAGCCAAATACTATAACACCGTGCCGTAGGCACGGGCCAAATACTGTAACACCGTGCCGTAGGCACGGGCAAAAACTAGTATATATATATTTTAAAATGTTATTTTTTATGGGGTTGGAACACAAGTGATGACTGTTATTTACGAACCCAAAATTGGAAAAAAATCATGAGAAGACTTGTATTGAAGTAATTCGGAAGCATAAAACTTGACAAATTGCTAATTTCTTCTTTTATTATTCTTTTTTATTTTAATTAAAAGAATAGTTATTTGCCAATGAGATTATGTACACGCTATATTATTGTAATATTTAGTCCAAGTTTTGACTTTGTTGGAGAGTTTTGTTTGTTTAATTTGCTGAATTTCCGCGTGCATTAAGGAAACCAAAAAAATGTATGAGATGATGTTGAATCGGACTGTACAAATGATATGCATTAAGTACCATCACTTTATTTATAATTTAGGTGAGAAAATTTCTTTTTAAAAGAAAAACCTAGATTCGTACGACCTCTTTATATTACTATAGTTCTATTCTAGTGATCGAATTTACCTTGTAACAAATTACATTTAAGGTTTTTATGTTTTTAATATATCATATGAGTCCCATAATTATTGATGTTATAATTCCTTTTTATTACTTATAAATTTGATAAAGGGCAGAAAAAGGAAAATAAAATAATAAATGGATATGTTACCATTATTTTTTAACTGCAAAGACTTGATGAAGTATTATGAAAAAATTAAGAATTTGACGGGATATTATGAAAATAAT
This sequence comes from Zanthoxylum bungeanum, assembly GCA_019454045.1. Lineage (NCBI taxonomy): Eukaryota > Viridiplantae > Streptophyta > Magnoliopsida > Sapindales > Rutaceae > Zanthoxylum > Zanthoxylum bungeanum. The sequence continues at coordinate 39,325 of SKCR01039706.1, forward strand.
TTGGGATCCATAGAGCTTTATCCCTAATTTAAAAAAAAAAAAAATAGATAAGTTACTCAATACTATGGAAAAAAGAGAAGTGAATTTGCATATGAAGTCTTAAAACTATTATCATTTATGTAGCTCACCATTTGAGCAGTTCAACAGTATATGACGAGTCCATTAGAAATGCTCTTAAAAAGAATGGTTCAACACACGATAATTCTCATACTGTAGATTATGAAAAGGATTCACTCTTAGATATGCTCTTATAGTAATAATATTTAATAAGTCTGTTGTGTATGTTCTCAATATAAAAAATTGAAAACTCTAACACGAGAGTAGAATAGTATTTTCAGAACCGAACACGTGATCAAACCGATGATCTAAAAAGTTTAATGGACCATTGGTTCGACCAGTTGAACCGTTCTACAAAATCGAAAAAAAAACGGATGATGTTATAAATGATTTTAATTAAATATATATATATATATATTAAATTTTAATATTTGGTTTTACAAAAAAATTAAGAATATGTCCGATCTGGTCATCGATTTTGACAAATTTTGATCGGTTTTTTATATTTCATCGGACTGCACTCACGACCAATTCTCTATTCAACCGGTTTAATTGATCGGTCTGGTTCGATTTTCAAAAAAACAATGAGTAGAACAAAAGAGAATTAAAACACCATATAGTCATCATGAGTTCATGACATCGAGTATTTTATATTATACACATAATATATAGGCCAAATGTGTATTTTATTATGCACATGCTTATAAATATAAAGGCCACATGTTGGCTATTTGCTAATTTGTTTGTACACAGCTCCAAGGAACAATAATGGATCTTGATTTTATAGGTCCTTAGGATTCTTATTGGTTAAAAAAAAAAAATATTACACCTAGTGGAGCCTCAAATCACTTCAAGAGTGACCTATTTTATTATACATATGCATATAAATATATAGGCCAAATATGTCTTTATTATGTACATGCATATATAAAGACCAAATATGTCCATGTTAGGTGTTTGTTAATTTGTTTGGGTACTGGTTTTAAAAAAAAATATTTAATCACCTAGTGGGGAGCCTCAATTCACTTTAAGAGTGATATATTTTTATTGCAATTATTGTGAAGTTGTAATTTAATTAATCATGTTATGCATATGATGGTGAAGATATTGTAACTATCACTCTTGCAAAAATGATTATAGTCCACCTCCGTATGGTACAATACTCCCACTCCTAATTTAAAATATTTTGATTGTTCGAAATTTTTATTGCCCACACTTCAAGTTTTTTTTCTCATGATATATGTCAATATGTAATTGGTTGTTGTTTTTAAGGGGTGTGGTTTCGTGGTATAGGGTTAGAGATTTATTTTTTAAGTTCCGAGTTCGAATTCAGATATTGCGTTTTTTATAAGAGCCTGAGACAGCCGGTGGTTTTATCTGCTCCGTTTAAACCCGAAAATAATGGTTTGACGGCGGAGTTTCCAACGATTCCAAAAAAAAAATCTAGTTGATTGTTTTTTTTTATAAACTTGAAAACTATATCACGATAATTGAATAATAGATTTTGTTTGATATTGTGGTACATAGATTTTGAAAATGCCGCTCTAAAATGGAAGCTCTATTTGTCATGTGAAAACTGATAGTGTTTAGTAAATATCATTATCAAAGTAGATAGATATCATTTTCAGAACTTTGTTTTTTTGAAATAAATAGTTGTGGGAAAAACATCAATTATACTTTTGAATAAAATTTATTTGGTAGCTATAAACAACAACAAAAAAAAAAAAAAAGGGAGGCTTATAAACTGAACATTTATAAAGAATTAGTTAATTTCATATTTAACTAATGTGATATTAATGTACTATAATATGCATATGCATGTTAGTTTTTGTATTAATCTGTCTATTCCAGGCCAAACATTGTAATACTAGCATCAACTCCCCATTGCAGACTTGTAATTGGGAAATATGGTGTTGTCTCTGATACTATTTATTACAAACACATGAATAGAACTTATCCTTAATTAAAAATCGACTTGTATTGAGAGAGAGATCCATTGAGTTACTAGTTGAAAATTCGTAATAGTTCTGACCCTATACACCGATGGGGAAATATGTGTAATCTACGAAATTATAAGACTAACTACAATAATTAAAGACAAGTCCTAATCATTATTTTTATGGTGGTTAATAGGATATACCCTTAAGTTTATGCAATGAGTACAATCCTAATTTAAGCAATAATGAATAAGCCGAAAATAAACAACGTAATCAACACAATCAACACCAATATTTGTTGACGGAGTGTAAAACTTTTAATAAAGATAAACCACTTCGGGTATATGTTAGCACCTGAATTTACTATATAAAGAAAACTTACAGTGATGGTTATATGACCTATGCCAACAACTTTGCTGACTCTAATATACATCCACTGTAATAACCCGAAGAACTCCTCAAGCCCGCACCAAGCAGTCTTCTTCAAAATCTCTGAAGTCTTTACTGAGTGAATCAAACCGCAAACTCGCAATGCCAAAACTCCAACTATCAATCTCCACCTTAGAACTTTGAAGGTTTATGATATTGGTTAGGGTTGTGTTTGTGTTTGTGTTTGTGTTTGTGTTTATGGTTATTAAAGGAGAAACTCACCAAAAGAAAGAAGACATGAGATTAATAATGGAGGTTTCAAGGTGATTTCTCAATAAGGTGGAAACAATGAATATTGTGGTTCTGTATTGTTTGGGATATGTAAGGGATATGCCCTATACCCAACTTATGGATGGGCTATATGTACATATATTTGTAATATTTTTCATTAATTAATAAAATGACAATCTTTATTATACGTGTATTACATAAATTATATGAATCATCAAACACTGTAATAAAGCACTTTGAGTAATAAGATGATGGCTTCCACGCCTTATGAGAATCATTACTCTCAAACGTTCATAGTCATAGTTTTGTGAATAATCTGGGTGTTCACAAAGCAGAGAGACTAGCATGATTATATGATCCGCCCTTAAGTGGGGTAGCCGATCTCATAGGCTACTAGCGGAGATCCGTCCGCTTGGTGTATCACATGGATGCATGAGTTGCTCGTGTCCATCGAACTGACCGCCGAAAGTTTTCATATGGAGTGTTTATCCCATGTGTCTGTGAGAACTTTCATGTATCGATTGTATGACTAGTCCTTAGACTTGAGGTCTTTACAATCTTATGTGTGGATCAAATAACTTTGACATTCTCCTTCCCCGGTTCAAAAGATCCGATCATAAGGGTATGATTGGGTAATTTGTTGAAACACATGAAGTTTGTAAAGATACAACAAAGAATCGCCACTCTCTCGGATAATATTTTCTTATAAGAGTAGTATTTCAGTTTGCGGGTTGATATGTGTGATCAGTGCTTGAGACTGTGGCCGCAGCGGAAGAATCATGTGAGATTTTTTGGTTAGCACGATTCATGACACTATCAACATCATACATTTGACCATATGGGTAGACACTTTCCGTACCCTAGATCAAAAAGTGGGGATACAGTGAGGTGATGGATTGTATCATATGTAAATCGCATACAAAATGGGTATATATCTTTCCTTCACATTTGAGGGCCTTGTCATGATGCTAGATGTCAACCTTGGTCATTGAAATCGATCGACCATCTGATCGGAGGATAATTATGTTCGATTAAATTATCACGATTCATTTCATGTCCAACTTGAGAGGAACCCAAAAGGTCACACACAACAAAATCGAAATCAATGGTTAACTGTGCACAGTACAAATTTAACAGCATATATGATTGATGTATGAATTGTTCATAAATGGTTCAATGTGTTTAATTATTGAACAGATCACTTATGAGGTTCCATAGTGGCTTAGGGATTGGTGAATGACGATAGGGGCACTTTGGGAATTGGAATAAATAAATAAATAAATAAAAGCGCAGATGGCGCTTCATTTTTTTATTTTATTTATTTGTTATTTGTTTTGAATTCTAATTCGGCCCAAACTATTATTAGGGTTTTATAATCTCATTAAACCACTAAATTAAGATCCAATGGTTAAGATTAAATTAGCATTTATCCCACATCAGATTCTTAATTAATTTTGTTGTCTTTGGAGCACCTATATAAACCCAAAGAATTCTTTACAAATTTTTACCAAAAAACCTTTCATATCTTGGGTTTATATAAGTGAGCAACTCTAAAGTTTAAGATTAAGCCACTGATTTTGAGGATCATTAAGTCTAATTGACTAGAGGAATCTCAAGTTAAAAGTTTTGAGGTATTTGTCTAGGCTAGCACCAAGGGCAAAATACATGTGCACTCAAGGTGTAGTATTGCCGTTGAGTTTTGGCTTTGGTGTGTGCACCTTTGGAGACCACACACTTGGGTGGCTCTTTGGAACGTGGAAGAGCTTGCTGAGTTCGAGATAAGCTTGTAGATTGGACGGAGGACTGGAGGAGTCTTCGGTTCAAGTAAGTATTTTTCTTTCTTTATTTTTAATTAGAGTTCTTATGATAGTTAGCATATTTAAGTTTATGTTTTTTGCATGTTTTATGAGTTTTTATGCTTAAAATATATAGTAACATGCATATGCTTGTAGAATAATCAAAATAAATGGGTATTGGGCAAAAGGATAGCGGCATCATAATTTTTTTTTTAATTTTCCGCTGCGCACTCGCGGTCGCTTCCCAACAGGATATGCCCTAAAATTAATCGTGTTATACGGTTCAGATGTATTATTCTTATGTAAATATAATCTTCTAATTAGTCGTAAATTGGTTTACGATTAATATAATGGCAATCCTATAATATTTTGCACTGTTCAGTTGCTATCATACGATTATGTAAAATGTGATCATGTGATGTATTTCATGTCGAGACTCTATCTGCAATAGGTTATAGATATGAGTACAGATTTTTGATTTAAATACATCTGAATTGTTCCTGATTGAGGTGATGTCATCAGGGATGATCACATCGCATGATTGGCATATTTTTGATGCTGCCATAGATCAGTACTTGATACTGATATTTGGGTGACGAGTCTCACTTCACAAGAGTATGGACATGGGTAACATGTTTGAGAAATGTGTTATTGAACGTGACCAAACGTGTCGAATCACATGAGCTAATATCACAGTCAATGATTCATCGCACAACCGTACTAGTGTACCACTAGTCTTTGACCTGAGACGTCACGACTGTCATCAACATTGAGACGCATCGTTCACTTGTGTATATAGCATCGGGCTAATCACACCTAGTGAAAGAAGCTTGTTGGCAATGTGTTCTTTATGTATGTGGACATGTGATGATCAAGAAGGAATCTGCTGGCTCAGCTACTGGAGCTTGAGTTCCTAAGTGGGAATGTCATAAACAGGGATCAAATCTTCGGTCGGAGTACACGTCTTCCAAATATATATTTTACGAATACGTGAATCTTATATATGACTAATTTCCTTATCCTATAATCAAGTTAGGGGTCTGACGACTTCATGGCATGCACTCGATCGGGGATTCGACAGCAAATAAACTTTACTACACGTAAGTATGACTATATGGGTTTATCCGATATTTCATTCTTCGTGTTTGGGGGTCATGAAATCTTGCTAGAGGTCACTCATGATCATTGGGAACTTCAGTTATAATGTGTTGTGCTGAAGCGATACGAATATATCTGTATCATCTCATGTCCAACTAACTGAGAACCAATTTGGTCACACATATTATTCGAATGACTGGCGAATTAAATAAATTGCTTCGATATATGATCGCAAGGCAATTTATGTACTTTAAAATATTTTCCGGTGTTGACGCGCTAGCACCCGCTTATTCAGGAAATATTCTAATGTTTTTAGAAATACCATGAATGTGATTTACGGACAGTTGGGAGACTGATAAAAATATTTTGATATAAAGATATTTGTGATTATAATATTATAATTTAATATCTAGATATTTAATTACTTTACACATATCAAATTTAGATTTTTACAAGTGTCAAGTTTTTATCTTTACACATGGCATCATATGATTTTCCAAGTGTCAAGATATCATTAAATATAAAATATGTGATTTTGTATTTAAATTAAATATTTATTTATTAGTAAATAAATTAGAATATCTAGATATTTTATTTACTTTATTATGGAAAATTTTGATTTGGCCATTTGTTAAAGTATTAAGTTGACACTTGACACCATGATTTGTTGACAAGTGTCAAGATCTTATTAAATCCACCAAATTAGATATTTAATCAATGGAGTGAATTTAATTTCTTTAAGTATTTATATTATTTATTTAATATGATTAAATATTAGATATTTGGTTATATTAAATATCTAATATTAAATAAATTAACAAATATCTAAATTTTAGATTATGTTAACTAATTAACAAGTGACACATGGCAAATAACTTGTTAATTACTTGATATAACAAGTTATTTGTCGGTTAAATGAAAGGCAAATTACCTTTGAAACTTGTTAACCTAGGTCATGGTAATTGGTTACCCTTGATGAAAGATTATTTTGGTGTATGTATGACATAGAGAAAAAAAATCAAAACATAGTCTTTCACAATAAAAAAATTTTGGCCATGGTGATGGTTGGGAGAGAAAAATATTTTCTTTGTTTTTCTTAAGTATTAAAGTTTGAATTTGAATAAGGAAAAGAGAAGGAACTTGATTCCTTTGTATTTCTTTTTCACTGTTCAAATTTAAGCTTTAACAAAGTTTGGTGAAGCTTATTTTTATAAACTTTGAAAAATATTTCATATGATAACCGAAAGTTTCGTCAAGCTGATTCGGTGTGTGGAAACGCTTAGAGGCAATCGGAGACGGTTTACTTTTCGGATGGAGCTTACGGGTGGTATACGCACTATACTCTTCTGTATATAAACATGTGTGTGTATCTTTTAATTATGGTAAAAGGAAAAAAAAAATTAAAACCCATTGCAATCAGTCATGATCCTCCGTGGTTTTTTCTGCACGATTCATTTGACGACCGTAGCCACGGGAAGGGAAAATCGTTTCCCTGCTCTCATGTATTATGTGTTTCCAACCATGGGTAAAGTGGCTAAAACTTTCTTTATATAGGTAGGATTTCCCAAGTCTCTGAAAAGCCTTTTAAAACACGTCCAAAATAAGCCAAATACGCATGGGCGTTCAAACCTAACTCAAACGTGTGACTAACACGCATTCTGCCGCAAACCCGTTCGAATGAGCTATCAAACATACCTCGAATGCGAACTCTCTACCTGATTTCGTTCGCACAGGGTGAAGAACGTAACATGCACGAGTAGCCTCTGCCAACGTTCGTTCGAACGGACTAAGGAACGTGACACAAACGAAATTCGTTCGAACTCCAGAACAAACATGAGCTCTGATATCTTAATCCAATGTCATTCAATCAGCCTAGATCTTCAAAACTCATTACAACTCTAATTGAACATATTTTATTACGGAATTTTCCAATCAACATTAGACTTAACACTAGTCAATCTCATATTTAATTATTACGGGACAAGTAGATCATAACGATAGTGTCTGACTTCTCTAGAAAAATTTCATACAATATTTTCTCAAACAAATGAAAATTCGATGGTTATCCTAAGTTCTGACCCTATGCGGAATTACAGACAATAAGCAGGACAAGTCCTGTTACTGCTACTATGGAATTGCAACAGGCAATTTAACAAATCAACCAACTAAAAATAATAAGCTGCAAATGTAAAAACAATAACAATAATTAAGCAGCAAATAAAATCAATCACACAAAATTCAACACAATGATTTTGGTGACGAAGTGGAAAACTCTTCCGAGTAAAAAACCACTCCGGGTATAGGCTACCACCCGAATCCACTATATCGAGAAAAACTTACAGCGATGGTCAAGACCTATGGTGGCAACTCCACCGACTCAAGTACCTCAATACTGCAAGAACTCAAGGCAACTCCTCAAGCCCGCGACCCACGGTTTTCTTCAGAACCACTGAAGTCTATGAGTAGATTATATCACCAATGACGCCGGAACTCCGACTACCAAACTTCCTCCTAAAGAACTCTAAAGGATTAGGGAATTTGGGTTAAGTTGTGTTGAAGGTTTATCAAAGAATGAATTTCACCATTAATAAAGAAGACATAAGATTCAAAGAGTCTTCAAGGTGAAATCAAAGAGAGTTGAAAGCTTTGAGAGTATTTGGCTCAAGAGAAATATGCTTCAACTAATGAGAATGGCGGCTAAGGGTTATATTTATAGGTAGGGTGAAAACCTAGGGTTTTGCAGGCCAAAAACGCGTTCAGTCGCAGTCGCGTTCGAACGCTTACTAGAACGCTACACGAACGCGCCCTTTCTGTGAAGACTCGTTCGAACGTCAATCGAACGCACAACGAACGTGAGCTCTCTGGAATGCTCCCGTTCGAACCCCACAAGAACGTGCCTCGAACGTTTGCTCTCTGGAACGCTCCCGTTCGAACCCAATAAAGAACGTGCCACTAACGCCACACGTTCGAACCCACAAACGAACGCAGCACTAACGCCAATCGTTCGAACACTGCAACGAACGCACCACGAACGCATGTCTGATGCACAGCAGCCAGAAACCAGTCCAATTGCACAAAGATCTTCATGAAAGATTACAACTCAATTGAACTTGTTTTGTCACGGATACATGCCAATAAAAAAGGTGCTAACAATCTCCCCATTTGGCATTCCGTGACAAAACACTACATAATACAAAGACTACGGTAATAGACCCAAAAAGCAAATAGTCATCTGTCAACCATCAAAACAGTGACTTATTACAAATGGACTCGATCTAACACCTAACAAAGTAGTCTTGAAAGTAATGTCACCGCAGCAACAGACCTCTATACCTGAAATACTGAAACATCCACAAACAACAATATACCGTGAAAAGTATTGGGATAATCAAGTAAAAACATAAAGCAGGTAAAAAATCTCATGCATGTACAAGTAGAAATCCATCTCCCCCTTAATCTTAATTCCCCTTAAAACGGAGATATCTAAAGGATATTCTACGGCTCCCTCCTATATATTAAGGCTCTCCCCCTTAATATATTACTCTCCCCATTTTTGTCACGAAATGACAAAGGATAAAAGAAACAGGAAAAATAACAGGAGAACAGGAGAAAACACATGCAAGAGCATAAACAAACAGGAATTACTCCCCCTCACTAACAGGCACATACAGTTAGTAAAAATAACACACGGGAAGCAAACCAAAACTCAGAAAAGTGCATAAGAAAAAAAATTAGTATGCAATAACATGAAGCACACACAGACACATACTGAGATAAAAAAAAATCCTGTCAAAAACTGACTGAAACAACATTTCAAGCTGATACAATGATACCAGGTCAGTATTCAGCTGTTTATGACATGAAACAATATGCATCATTTTAAAAGTGGCTAAATACAACACTTATGCATATGACATAAACACCAAAGCATATAAAGCACTTGCGTGGAAAAATAAAGTGCATAACGAATCAAGGCTTAAGACCTTATTTTATGAGCTGGACACAGCCAAAGAAATCCATCTCTAAACAAACCAAGTCCACAAAATAGGTGTTCAAACTCAGCACCACTAGGACCTGAAAATAAGCAACATTGGTTGCAAGCTATAATATTTACCCCAGAAATATATCAGCTCATATTTAATAACTCTTTCGAGTGAAGGGTTTTTGCCCTTATCTTTTGAATTTGGCCATTTTGGCTCTTTTGCACTTGAGTCTCATTGTTCTTTTTAAATATATTTCTTTTACACTTTGACAAGGGATAGCAAGGTCAACTAGTCAAAGGTCACACTATTAAGCAAACAAAGCATGGAAGAGATTAGATTGCCATTCCAAAAACTCATACATGCGACCAAGCCTTGACAAAATAAAAACGTGTATGTGAAAGTGCAAGCACAAGATATACCAAAGGTTTTTATCACACACACTCATGTATATAGAGCATCAAGAAAAATAAAAGCATATCATACATGCATAATCATATATCCTACATACCAGGATCACATGCATAAGCTTTTCATGCTCTAACAAGCCAAGAAAAAAAAATTTGTCTTTTTCAATTTCTATTTTTTTTAAAATTTTTCAGATTTTAACAAATAAAAATAAAGACACAAATAGGCTTGTAAAACATCCAATGGTACGTGGAGTTGTATCCCGAGTGCAGATCATACTACCGTCCATTCGGAATCGGCTATGAAATTTATGTCCGGGTTTCCATCCTATATACCAAGGTATATATAACAAAAACAAGACACACACACACACCCATATGCTGTGAAAATAAACAAACGTGTAAGAACATAAAACACACACACACACACACATGCAATGGGAAAATAAAAATGCATCTTTTAAGCAGAGTTACACCGAAGTGCACTCTCATCATGTCCATCAGGACACGCAGAAGAAGATGGGAATTCATCTTGCTTCTCACCCAAACCTTTCTAGGAACCTCATCCACTTGAGAATTCCTAGTCAACAAAGAAAGTTTCTCACTAAGAAATAGGTCTGTTTAGTTAGTGCAGAAACTTGAGAACTAGATTTGAAGAGTCAAATCTAGGTGACACCTTTTAGGCCTCTTCTTTTGCTTGTGAAGCATGAAGCACTTAGGCCTAATATGTCCAGCCTTGCCACAGTGGTGGCACACAGGCACAAACCTCAGACGAGAGCGAGGTTTACCCACAGCACCTCTAGATCGAGGTTGGGTCACAGGACGAGGAATAAATGGAGGAATAACATGACTATACTCAACAGGTTTCTTGCCTAAGTCATGTTTAGCTGCTACAGGCACAGCTTTGGAAGAAGAAGCCTTATCACAGTTAGGCTCAGAAATAATTCCTAACATACGGTCCACATTTTTATTCTCACTAGAAAATACAGACAATGGGTTCTAGTATCTTCAAGTTCAGTTTCTAATATTTGGACCCTATTATTAGACCTCTATTTCTCTCCTCCAGGTCATCTACCATCAAAAGGCTCTGCTCAAATTGGCTTGAGCTTCATTCTTTTCTAGCTCAACAGCTTTCAGCCTTTTATTGATCTCTATGTTAGTCTTCTAATAGCTAAACTCTCATTAAACAGTTCAACATAAGCTACCTGAAGACTTTCCTCATCTACAGACTCATCAAGAGAGACTTCGGAATCATCATCATTAACCACAATCTCTCTCTCACCAGTCACACTAGCAGTAAAGGCAATAAAATTTTTTGCCTTTAGGAGACTCATCAGAAGAATAACCACTTCTGAATCACTAGGAGAGGCAGCCATGGCTTTCTTGCCTTTAGCTCTGAGATATGTAGGGCACTCTGGTCGAATATGCCCATAGCCTTCACACTCATGGCATTGGACATCACGGGATCTACTACCCCTATCCTCTCTAGACTCTTTTCTGCTATGCCTACTCTCTCTAGGCATAACCTCCCTATCTCTATTACTGCTATGGCCACTCTTCTTAAGTTAAGAAATTTCTTAAACTTCTTTGCAAACAAGGCCAAATCATGATCCTTGATGGTATCATCATCACTAAACGAATCATGTACAACTTCCTTAGCGATTTTCATCGCAAACTTTTTTGGCTCTCTAAAACCAGAAAGCTTTTTCTCATAAACCTGCAGCTTTCCTACGAGTTCTTCTAAATCAAGCTTATCGAGATCATTACTTTCCTCGATGGCAGTAATTTTTGGGTAGGAATTTATCAGGAAGAGAAGAGGATCTAAGGATTTTCTAACTATCTTATTCGTAGGTATAGTCTCACCTAGGTTAAAACTAGAGTTAACGATATCGTTAATCTCATCATAAAATTCATCAAATGTCTCATCATCTTTCATTTTGGCGACCTCAAACCTAGTGGCTAAATCTTGGAGTCTATTATTTTTAACAGACAATGTGCCCTCATGCACAGTCTGCAGGATGTCCCAAGCATCCTTGGCTATCTCACACATTGAGATTCTCCTAAACTCAGTAGAACAGACAGCACCATGTATGGCATTAACAGCTTGCTGTTCCTATTGCTAGCATCAAATTCGTCCTGGTCCAGGTCAATTTGTCTTTAGGGGAGTGACCCCATCAACAGTAACAACGGGAGGTTCCACCGTATTCAACAGTCATCCAAACCCTCTCATCTAAGGACTTAAGGAACGCTCTCATGCGAACCTTCCAATGCAAATATTTCGTGCCATCAAAAAATGGCGGACAATTTAAGGGTTGACTACGCTCCATAGCTAATGGGTCAAGGATCGAGTTCAGGCTCTGATACCAATTGAAAATTCGATGGTTATCCTAAGTTCTGACCCTATGCGGAATTACAGACAATAAGTAGGACAAGTCTGTTACTGCTACTATGGAATTGCAACAGGCAATTTAACAAATCAACCAACTAAAATAATAAGCTGCAAAGTAAAAACAATAACAATATTAAGCAGCAAATAAAATCAATCACACAAAATTCAACACAATGATTTTGGTGACGAAGTGGAAAACTCTTCCGAGTAAAAAACCACTCTGGTATAGGCTACCACCCGAATCCACTATATCGAGAAAAACTTACAGCGATGGTCAAGACCTATGGTGGCAACTCCACCGACTCAAGTACCTCAATACTGCAAGAACTCAAGGCAACTCCTCAAGCCCGCGACCCACGGTTTTCTTCAGAACCTCTGAAGTCTCTGAGTAGATTATATCACCAATGACGCCGGAACTCCGACTACCAAACTTCCTCCTAAAGAACTCTAAAGGATTAGGGAATTTGGGTTAAGTTGTGTTGAAGGTTTATCAAAGAATGATTTCACCATTAATAAAGAAGACATAAGATTCAAAGAGTCTTCAAGGTGAAATCAAAGAGAGTTGAAAGCTTTGAGAGTATTTGGCTCAAGATAATATGCTTCAACTAATGAGAATGGCGGCGGCTAAGGGTTATATTTATAGGTAGGGTGAAAACATAGGGTTTGCAGGCCAAAAACGCGTTCAGATCGCAGTCGCGTTCGAACGCTTACTAGAACGCTACACGAACGCGCCCTTTCTGTGTAAGACTCGTTCGAACGTCAATCGAACGCACAACGAACGTGATGTCTCTGGAATGCTCCCGTTCGAACCCCACAAGAACGTGCCTCGAACGTTTGCTCTCTGGAACGCTCCCGTTCGAACCCAATAAAGAACGTGCCACTAACGCCACACGTTCGAACCCACAAACGAACGCAGCACTAACGCCAATCGTTCGAACACTGCAACGAACGCACCACGAACGCATGTCTGATGCACAGCAGCCAGAAACCAGTCCAATTGCACAAAGATCTTCATGAAAGATTACAACTCAATTGAACTTGTTTTGTCACGGATACATGACAATAAAAAAGGTGCTAACAGCAACGTTTTGTAACTTGAAAAGTATTAAAAAAACAAGAGTTAAAACGATCATCACTTCATTAAATGTATATCATATTTTATTGTTATACATATGCATATATACACAGAGAGATGATAGATATACATAAATTCTTACATAAAAATACTACACCCCTCTTACTGTAGCTACAGTGATTGATCACTGTAATTATAGTGAAAGGGATATAGTATTTTTATATAAGAATTTATGTATGTCTATCATTTTTGTATATACATGTATAAATCTGTTTCATGTTTTTGTTTCACTTTTTCATTTACTTTTTTCTTACACAGCTGCAAATTGGGTGGAACAATCCACCATAGAGGAACAGAAGATCTTGCTCCTTTACAGGTCATTAGGAATCTTACTGGTTATAAATAAATTAATCTCATGTGGGAGCCCCATATCACGTTAAGCTTGTGAAATATTTTATTGCAACGATTGTGATGTTGAAACTAAATTTATTTAATGCATTTGGTGGTGAAGATACTGTATCTTTTTTACTTCTGCGACCATGATTACACTTCAAAATTCTTGTATCGTTTGGTATAGAGTTTATATATATTTTTTTTTTTTATATTCTCATTGTAATACTTATAATCTAATTTATATTATCAGTCAATATTCTCTATCGAATGATACTTTAGAACAAAGTATTTGATAACGCTACATTTTTTGAAAACGTTGGAAATTATACTGTCAAATCGTTAGATTCATGTAGCGGAACAAATAAAATTATCGGCTGTCTCAGACTTTTACAAGAAGCATACCTCCTGGATTCAAACATATGATTGAACAACCAAATCTTAAGTTTTATACCATCAAGTCCCACTCATTGGAGGCTTATAACGCTACATTATTGACATATATAACTCATTTTGCTGTATCTAGTATGATAATTAAATATTAATTTATTTTGATTTTATATTCGAATTCTGAAAATAATCTTTTTAAAAAGTAGAAATAAAATTACGCATAAGATATTTCCTATATTCTATTTATAGATGCGATTTTTTGCCTGAATTAATTATTTAGTTATTTGGAGGTTCCAACTTGTGACACGTATCACAAATTATAATCACACACATAATTGGCAAATTGATTTGCCGACTGTACAACCAAATGGGAAAAAATAAAAAGTTATGATGAAATTGCAGTTTCATTCAAGTAAACGAGGTTCATGCTGCACGTTTGCTTTGCATGCAAGTAGTAGTGGAGATGTGAGTGGAGTCGAATACGGTGATGGTGGTGGTGGTGGTTGTATTATTTATTGAATATATATTTAGTGTCGTCATATAAAGGCGAGCGATGACAGTCATTCGTTCGATCTATATTTTGTTAGAATATTTCCGGTCAATAAATGAAAATTTTAATTCATTAATAAAATTTTATTATTTTTTATGAAAATCAAATTTTACCGTCAAGCAGTGAAAGTTCCGGCCAGCGATATCGATTGTTGTTGCTTCAATTTTCTATGTTCCTTGTTGCAATTCTCTACGTTTAGAAATTGGCCTACCACTTTGAATTTCTTATAAAGTGACTAAACTTGGTTATATTATTTGATTTTTGCTTGAACAACAATAATACAATACAAGGCTGTTTCGAATAATGTTTTTCACGTTTGGTGAAAAACGAATTATTAAAGGGTAAAAAAAAAAAAACAAAAAAACAAAAGCTAAGTGGGGGAATAGGAGGGACTTGAAAGTGTCACAAAATCTAAACAAAAGAATAATAGCAAATCTCTTTTTATGTAAGGCATATATTTTTTACATGGTTCTTTGTGCTTAATGATTCCTCCTTTACACAAATATATTTATTTAGTATGGAATTCACTTTTTGTTCCCTTCTCATTTTCAACAATATTTATTCACACACATGATTTTGTTTTATTCACTTTTTTTTTTTGAAACATTAGAAATCTCGACACCGAATTTAAACGAAGAAGGTAAAATCTCTTATTGTCTTAATTTTTTACAAAAAGTGTACCATTTGAACGTGAGACTTAAACAATCAATTCATAAACCTTATACCACCAAATCACGTCATTTGATGACTTATTTATGCACATCAATTGATCAAAATAACAAACTTCATACACATCACATTTCTAAGTTTAATTTATGCCCTTCTTTTATTTCTAAGCATTTGCATCCACATAAACTAATTCCCTCCTCGCTTATATGGGTGAATTTGAACCCTAAATCTCTTGTAACACCCACCCGTTCAAGAAACTAACTTGCACAATATAGACTAGATTAATGTGGCATACCAAAGACGCCCTTCCAATAACAGACATAATTATATATAGTTTCCCATCTATCCATATTGAGGGTATTGAAGTTAAAACAATTACCATTAAATTTGAAATCCTTAACATTGAACATGAAACATGTTGACGGTTATTTTTCGTTCCAAAGGTAATTCGGGAAAAACCACTCCTCGAACAAACTTATCTCAAAAAGTGAATTTGTTTGATTAGTTGGGAATCAAATTAAACTTGGCAAAAGATATAAACAACGGGCAAGATAAAAGGTTTAACGTGGTTCGGCGGAATGGATCCAACATACGTCCACGGATGAAAATGAAATTAAATCTTTATTAGGAGCTCCGGTCTGACCGACATACTCTAGCTCTCGCTTACACTTAAGCTTTTTTGCTCTTTTTTTTTACAAGTTATGCGTGAGAAAAATGAACCAACCCCCTACAATAATTTCTCAACCCCTTTATATAGTGCGCCTAAACCTACTATTCTGTCAACTCGTGACATCAGTCACGTTACCAAGTCATTATTGTGTAGGCTCTCTTCCTCAACCAACCTATAAGTAGTAGTTGCGCCACCTGACACAACCACTCGCTGCCATTTGAAACTCATTAATGCGTCCTTTTTTGGTAACTGCTACGCGTTTTGCCCAAGCGCCAGCCTGTATGCCAACCATTCACGCAGTTGCGTGTGTGAGTCAATAAGCCTGAAGCCCTCTTCCATCCCATCAGTCGATGACATACTCATATCTCATCAGTCCTTGGGAGGCTCAAACTTCCGTCTAAGAGCATAAAGTTGTAATCCCGACCCATATCCTCTGGTCGGTATCCCGAAATAAATGACATCCTTCCTTGCAGTTACTAGCAGGTCGGGTCGACAAAAAAATCTTTACCCTCTTCATCTTCTCTTAAAAAAGATCAAGCCAGCACTGAGCCCCTTTGTATGTAGAAATATTGAGAAACAACTTCTATTGATGATAATCTAAATTGTTATGATTTTCGTCTAACTTGTATCTCCCAATGATCACCCTCCCCGGGCGTATATGATTGTGCCTCTGCTGGTTCATCCCTAACTCCCTTCATCGTGCTTCAAAGTCAAAATTGAAATTATCGGGTCGGTCTTCAAATGTAGCTGATTCCGATCTATTAGTCGGGTCAGACAACTCTGGGACTTAGGCTTAAGCCTTCTTCTTAGTAAAGACCTTAGGCCTACATCTTGACAAATGAAATACCCTTAATACCCTCTTTCATATTTCAAATATTCTCGGGTCCGAAAATCACCATTAATATATGTCTCATAGTTCTCGGTATCAATGAGTCTATGAGTTGGTGCCAGGAACTTCAAAAAATTATGTGGTGCCTTCTTACGCTGATGTTCATGATGAAGTTGGTGCTTAGAGTGTCAATCAGATTTGTATATTTTATTATTTATTAATAAAATAACTATATTTTTATTCCATACCTTATTAATGGTATTGTCATTATGCTTATTAAATTGATGTATATATATGCTAAGAATGACATCGACCTTAGAATAGCCTTGACACTAGGTGTAAACTATTCTTAAAGTAAATATTCATAGTCGTTGGTTTTGGAATACGATCGAATCCCTACAACCTAAAAGACTAGAACATGTCGTATATTGGAATTGGAGTTCCAATGGTTTAACGCGATGTACCATGAGTTTTGGAAACTCGTATAGACATGTGGGTATTCGTTGGAGCGAATACTGAATGACTCACAAGTGATTCCTAATAGTTGGAAGTACACACCACCGTCAATAGGAATCTCCTCGAGTCGAGTAGCATATGTAATCATTTGACTATAGGATAGCATTGATTTTGTGTGAGATCATCCACACTTAGATGCCATGTGTGTCAGAAACCTTTCATGGTCTGACCTCTAGATGTTCGTTGGGTGTGGACCGATGCACTCAGTAATCAAGTGTGAAGCAATATAGGATCCGTCGGCCCATATGTGTACCATAAATGGTTTAGGTATCCATGTGAGTAAAGTCACGATTCTTAAAGACTTTGGCCAAATCTGATCACCTATGGTGGATCACATTAGTTGTAAATAATCGTGGACATGTCGACATGAGATGTGCGTCTCGAAAACTTGACGGTATATTCTATATTTCCTAAGCACAACTCGGATAGCCTACGATGAATTGTTAAACATGTGTGATGACCTCGACTTGTATAGTTCAGAAAGGTCGTTCGTGTTCTTTGCGAATTCGGAGGTGGCCGAATTACGTACATATTAGCTAGGCTTATATGACGAACGTGTCTGAACTTAGAGAGTCCCAATATGAAGTGTACTCGTTGAGAACTTGGGTAGCCGATTAAATTTGATAAAAGATAATATTCGATATTATAATTATCAACTAAGATAATCAAGTGTTATTGGATAACATTGATTATTTACTTTGACCTAATTGGATTAATTCAATAATTACACAAGGGCTTAATTGTAAAATCATAATTATCTCAACCATTTAAGGATATTATGGTAATTGTAAGTATGTAATAATAGGTGGTTTTGGCTTGATTTAATTGGATTAAATCAAGGTGGCAAACATTTAACTAATCCATTTCATAACCTTTGGTTTGATTTAATTAGATTAAATCTAAGTGGGAGACAATGGAGATTAGTCACACCTAATTATACGTATTTGGACAAATTAGATTAAGCCCACTTAAAAGTTGATTACAACTTTTATTAATTAAAAATTACCTAAGTTTTGCTATAAATAACAAGTTTTATGAAGGTTTTAATTACAAGTTCAAGCATAAGCAAATTCTTAAAAAAATTAGTCTAAGTTAGAGAACTGTTTAGTGAAGCTTGTGAGGTCTTTAAAACATTTCATTAAGGAGAAATCAAGATTGGATCTTGAAGTGAAGCATGGAAGCATTGGAAACAAGATTGGATCTTGGAGTCAAGCTTGCACACCTTGGAGGTTCTCCAACAATTTCAACAATGAGAAGTAGATTGGATCTTGCATAAAGCTTACTAGGTAATGTTTGATCTTCTCCTAAGCTATGTTTATTTGTGTATTAGATGCATGATCACATAGTTTAATATTGAATAAGACTAATCAATTGTGTTAAGATACTTTAGAAGTATAAACACAACATGCTTGTAATTAGGTCAAAGATGTTCATGTTGGACATGCAACAATTAATTAGAATTTGGAACTCTAGATTAAAGCTTAGAGCTATGGTTACCATTCTAGATTCACTAGACCACCTTTAGGTGGACTAGAATTGTTTATGAGACATTTCTAATTGGGATTCTAAAATGGTTTGTGTTTTGAATTCAAAATTTACGCAAATGCGTATTTAGAATAAATTTATGTTTTTGGAAAAATATTTGATATTTTAAAAAACTTGATTTTTATTTTATAACATGTGTTTATGTTGGTTTTGAAATTAAAAATTAATTTTGGGTATTTTTGAAGTGTTTAAGGAAGTCCGGAAGCAATTAGGATAATAGACCCTAATTGTTCAGCTCTCTGGAAATTTTCCAAAGAGCTGAAGCAATGATACTTTGAAATGAAAAGAAAAAAAAAACAGTAGCAGCCCAGGTCGTGCGCGTCGCGCCCTTCACGCGCGCTGATTTTGTTTTGCTTCGTTTGGGAGCCTCCGGACTCCGATTCAGTCCCGGTTTTTTCCTATACACTCGTAATGGAATATAGTATTTCATTAAATTATTTAAAATTACACCCATACTTGATATCCATGGGTTAGACCCATTTCCACTGCCTGGGGCACCTATCCGACCCTAGAGGTTCCACAACTGCCCCAACAGTTCAACCTTGATTAAGTCTAAAATTTAAAATATACCTCACCTTAGAGCTGGTTCCTCAGCCGCAAGCCTCAGTGCTCTCTATGAAGATCCACGTCGGATTCACAATCCGGATCTAGCATTTCTACTTCTGACCCATTACATATTCGTTCCTTCCATTATGCCTTCTCGGACTGAAGGAATCAGCCGAACTATTTCTGATTAATCCGTCCTTCGACTTCCCCGCTTAATGAAGCTTATCTTGCACCACCTCAGGCTCATTATAATCTTTTAACGTGCTGTAATCCCGGGAGAGAATGACTTGTCAAGGCTTGCGAAAAAAAACGAAAACCATGAGAGAAAACTATTATTGGTCCATTAATCATAAATGAGGTCCCGGCGGGACATAACCTAGCCTCGAGCTTATCTAACAAAGAGAGGTTTGGGGGAAACTCGACCACATACCATCTAAGTCATTCGGTCGCAAAGAGATGATCTATCATTGTGCTAAGACATGGAAATTAGGTCTCGGTGGGACGTAACTCAGCCTCGAGCCTATCTGACAAATAGATATATGGGGGAAACCCGACCCCAAACCATCTAAGTCATTCGGTCGCAAAGGAATGATCCATCTTTTCGCTAAGACATAGAAATGTGGCCTCAGCAGGATGTAACTCAGTCCCGAGCCAATAAGTTTACTCGGCCACAAGGGAATCTAAGACATAGAAATGGGGCATCGACGGGACGTAATCCAGCCCCGAGCCATCAAATAAATTGGCCATAAGAGAATGTACCATTATTGTGCCACCAACATGCCTCGGCGGAACGAATGCAATCCCGAGCCATCAAATGAATTGGCCACAAGGGAATGTTCCCTCATTGTGCCATCAACATCTGGTCATGAGGGAGAAACTCCAACCCTATACCAACAAATCATACCAAGGCTTCGATGAGACGTAACCAAGGGAATGTTCCCTCCTTGTGCCATCAACACATGGTCATAGGGGAGAAACTCCAACCCATGCCAACAAATTATACCAAGGCCTCGGTGTGACGTAACACGACCCCAAGCCATCAAATAAACTGAGCATAAGGGAATTTAACCCCATTGTGCCATCAATATGGCATCGGTAGAACGAATGCAGCCCCGAGCCATCAAATAAACTGGACATAAGGGAATGTACCATCCTTGTGCCATCGACATGGCCCCGAAGGAATGAATGCGGCCCTGAGTTATTAAATAACCTAGCTACAATGGAATGTACCCTTCTTGTGCCATCGACATGGCATCGACAGAGCGAATGCAGCCCTGAGCCATCAAATAAACTAGCCACAAGGGAATTTACCATCATTGTGCCATCGATATGGCCTCAACGGAACGAATGCAGCCCCGAGCAATCAAACTTCTTTACAAAACTTAACCGCGATGGAAGATTTTCAACCTTCGGAAATCACCATGGAGACTGGAAATGAAGTCCCACTTCGAGTAATCCATCAAAAACAAAACCAAGATAAAAACAAGACAAACATAACGATGATGATATATCATATACCATGTATTGACCCAAAAGAAATAAAAATGAAGCCTGAAACAACATCATGCCTCATACTACCCAAAACAATAATTTTGAACCTTACAGTTCCACGTCTCAGAGAATTAAGCTACGTATCGAGGGGGCAGCTAATGCTGTGAGATTTTGCCCATGCTAGGCAGACCCCGAGTCTGTAAACGCAACAAAGACCCACATGCCTTCCTTGTGTTATGCTCATACGGATCCGAAATAGGATGGCCAACGCTACGGGGGCATTCTCCCTCCCTGTGCTAGGCATATCCCGAGACTACAAATGCCACAAAGGCTCTCTGGCCTTCCCTGTGCTATGTACCTCTCGAGGCTACAAACGCTACAGAGGCCTGTGGGCCTTCCCTGTGCTATGCACCTCCAACACTGGGCGACAGACGTCATGGGTGAATTATCCCTCCCAATGCGATAGAAAACCATAGGTACCGTAGTACGAAGCCATTTAACATCCATACGTGTTAGGATTACCTTGAGGCACCAAATGCCACGCCGACTCGCTCGCCGAACGTGTTATGGATACCTGAGGCGCCAAACGCCACAAATGCCTTCATGTTGAAATATTCCTCAAAATGCATGTCATTGGGTGTTAACGTTCTAATCTGGGGTTTTGATAATAACATCAAGGATTGGTGTACCACGGAGGTGCATGCTTTTCCCACATGTCTTATGTCCCATCATGTATTCCGATCACGAGTACCTCCAAAGAATATTAAACATGTCTTTCCCACTCAAATAATAAACAACCATAGATGAACATGTTTTTATTTAAGAAATGGAAAGTCTTATTCATATTCAGGGGATCTACCGCCCATGTTACAACTCTTTGAGGGTCATTCTAAGAGAGACTCTATCGAAATCATTTCCTTCGTAACTTCGAATAATTCTTAACAATGTCCTCATACACCGAGCTCTTCCTCTGCATATCCTAGAATAATTCTTAACAATTTCCTTCCGAACCTAGATCTTCGGAGAAACAGAAGACCGACAGGTCAAACAAAAGCCACAATTTCTCTAGGAGGAACTCGTTTAGCATTAGCACCAAAAGTTGAGAGAAACTCATCAATCTCCAACTTCTGACATTGCATTTCATTCAACAAGTCAATCTTAGGTGCTTCACCCTCTATATAATAACGTCCCGGAAAGCTGCTAAATGAGCATAATAAGCAGAAGGCACTATAGAAATTGATCGAGTACACCTGACATATTGGCTCTCCCACTATTGTCTGAGAACTGTCGCTATCGGCGCTGCTCGGTCTTTATAGTCGTTTGGTTTATGCACCAATTCAGGTAGCCATTCTTTACCAAGTCCTTCATATACTCATGCAGGTCTCCACATCTTTCTGTGGCATTTCCCCTATTATTATAGTGCACACGATAAGTCATTTTGTCTTTCTTCTCAATCGGAAACCTTCTCGGGTCAGGCTTAGTCAATAGGCCTTTATCTTGGATTTCTTGAACTATCTGGGCCAGTGGTCTATTCAAGGCGGTGTACATTGTCCCTTCAATGACATGGTTGACTTGGAAACATGTTCTTCTCTCTTGCATTGGATTTTCTTAGTATCGGCCTGAACTTCTTCTGCCTCGGGATCGGTCTCCTCAAGTCTCTGCCCACATCTCGCTGATTCTTCGACCTGAGTATTCTCAGCTTCTGAACAGTCTCTCATCGAACGATCTTATCATCTTCCTCCATTAACACAAACTCTCTCGCTTGTTCTAAGGCCGGACATAGTTCGGTATCTTCTGTATCCTTAGGTGGAACCATAACTTCCTGACCTTAAGGGCTCTTTTAAAATTCTCCAGCGCCTCTAGGGACTCATACGCTCTGACCTCTAGTACCTAGTTGTGGTACCTATCCATAAAGCATTTCAAATATTTGTCGTCTCTCTACTTCATCAACCTCAACGACCCCACCGTCTTCCTTGGTACGCACGCCCCTTTGAAATGGCGTACAAAAGACTTCATCAGTTGGGAGAAGTTGCTGATACTTCCCGGGGTCAAGTTCATGAACCACAAGTTGGCTGATCCTTCCAGGGTAAACGGGAATACCTTGTAAATGGCCTCCCCTACCATTCCCCGAATCTCTATCAATAATACAAACTTTCATCCACTCCGGTGATCCTTTTTCCTTTGGTTATCTCCTATATTCTTCTGCTAGGGCCTTCTTCCTCTCTTTCTCCCGTCTTCTTCTCTAACTTCTCAATCTTCTCCAAGATAGCCTTCATGAAGATTTAGGTCATTTCTCTCTCCTTTTGAGCATTATCTCTCTCGTTCCGTAGGGTTTCTTCCATCTTCCCATCCACTCCGTCGTGGAGGCCTCTGAAGTTCTGTGGTTTCCGTCTTCTGCCATCGTCTTAACATGTTTGTCATTTTTCATACCGATTCCCCACAGATGGTGCCAACTGTTGACGATATTTTTTCATTACAAGGGTAATTCGGGAAAAATCACTCCTCGAACAAACCTCCCACAAGTAATGAATTTGTTTGGTTAGTTGGGAAATAAATCAAACTTGGCAAAAGATACAAACAATATGCAAGACAAATGGTTTAACGCGGTTCGACGGAATAGATCCAACCTATGTCCATGAATGCAAAGGATATAAAATCTTTATTAGGAGCTCGGGTCTGACCGACATGCTCTAGCTCTTGCTTAAACTTAAGTTTTTTTGCTCCATTTTTCACAATTTATGCATGAGAAAAATTAGCCAACCCCCTATAATTAGGAGTGGGCATCAAATCGGATCAAGCTGCCGAATCTGATCGAATCACGACGGATGGATTTGTCGGATTTCGGATCGGATCAGATTTTATCTGATCCGATCCGATTCAATCCGTTTTTTTTAAAGCATGTGCAAAACGACATCATTTTGGGCATGAAACCTAATTATCTGATCTCATCTTTATCTTCGACACAATCACAAATCAGTCATCTTCTTCTTCGACACCAATAACCACTCAACTCTTCATCTTCGTCCATCGCCGAATCTTCAAACCAAACCAGTAACCACCATCGTCCACCATGAAGCAGTCTTCTCTCCGGCAGTCTCCGAGTTAAATCAGTCTTCTCACCGGCAGTCTTCGAGTTAGGAAGCCATTCAATTCAAGGTTGGATTTTGATGATTTGCAACTTTGCATGTATTACGTATATATTGCCATTTTTCATTTGATTCATTGATTGTGTTCTCGTTCTGGTTCTGTAAAGGGTTTTCAAATTTTTTTGGGTGGTCTTCGAATCTTCAAATTTTTTCATTTGATTGTGTTCTGTTCTCGTTCTGGTTCTATAAACTTGTGGGGTTGTTTTTGTGATTCGAGAAGTGGAAGTAATAAATAAGCACTAGTTGTTTTGTGGATTGTGCAGCTATAGGCAATCGATACTGATATAGTAGATACTAATATAGTGCTGGGGATATTGGTGTAGATTTCAGCAACTAATTACATATGCTGATTGTTAGTTTGTGCAAAGGCCAAAGGGTTTCAATGTATAGAATTTTCTCCTTAGTTAGATGTTAATTACTTAATTGTCAAATTTTAAACTTTGAATGCTTCTCAGAATCTCAATAGTTTGTTCTCTGTTATTGGGGTTGAATTACAAACGGATCAAATGAATTTTGAGTGAACATTTGGTTTAAGCTTGTTTTTCACTTTCATATTTGTTCTTTACTGTTTGTAACAAACTTCAGAATTTTAAAGATTAGAACTTAGTTTATTTCTTACTTATAATCTTTTGTGAAGTGGGTAAACATTTGTGCTTGAGTTTCTAATCGTGGGATTGGGGTTGAGAGTGGAGACTTGTTTGTGGTTCTTAGTCTATTAATTGAATTAGTCTCTGATACTATGAGGAGATAACAAGTTGTGCTTTTATTAGCTTATGTTAAAGTTGTGCTTGTATTAAACATAATTGCTTTAATCTAATTAAATGGTTACTTGTTTTACAGCCATATGATTTCTTGCACTAATACTGCCCACCACTCTGATTTGTTTCTTTTCTTTGTTTTGTTGTTGCACTTCATTGTAGATGAGTGGGTTTGGAAGCTCACCCAACAGTAGTGGTGGGTCAGAATCAGATACTTTTGATGTACAATTAACAGAATTAAGAAAATGGAAGGGAAAAGAAAAATTCCCATCAAACTCTGATAGACCGCCATTGTCAAAAAAATCGGATTCATCGCCATCAATCACATCAGTAGCAACTAAAGAAAGAGCTAGAAGATCTGAAGTGTGGAAAGTTTTCAACATGAGTAAAGATAATCCGGATATGGCTGTATTTACATATTGTCAGAAGACTTACGCTTGTGGTGCAAAGGATTGGTCCACAACCAACTTGAGGAGGCATATGGAGACTTGCAAATCGTACTTGGCTTATTGTGAAGAACAAGGTATTTTGGTTGGGGTTGGTGAAGAGGGCGGCACAAGTGGAAATCTCACCGTGAGAGACAATCATTTCAAAGTCTCATCTTCAAACAAGGCTTTTGTTTCCGTTTCTTGCAATAGGCTGTGGGATGCAAAGTTACTCTTGTTATAATTTTGTGCGCGAGCTATGTTCTTATATGTTCATTTGGATATTTGGGAGTCGATGTGTTTTTTCATGTGGTAGTAGTTACTTTGATATGTGTTTATTATTGATTTTGATATTTCAAATTCGGATTCCTTATCAAATTCAGATCCCTTATCAAATTCGGATTCCTTATCAAATTCGGATTCCTTATCAAATTCGGATCCCTTATCAAATTCGGATATTTTATCAAATCAAATTTTTCCGATCTGACAACTAATCGAATCGGATCGGTTCGAGTTCGATAACAGTTTCGAACCTTAACAGATTTATTTTATTCATGTTTATCGGATCGAATCGGATTCGGATTCGGTCCGATCCAATCCGAATCCGATAGTGCCCAGCCCTACCTACAATGAGTTCTCACTCCCTTTATATAGTATGCCAAAACCTATTATTCCATCAGTTCGTGACATCAGCCACGTTACCAAATCATTATTGCGTAGACTCTCTTTCCCAACCAACCTATAAGTAGTAGTTGTGCCGCTTGACACAACCATTCCCTGCCATCAGAAACTCATTAATGCGTCCCTTTTTGGCAACTGCTACGCACTCTGCCCAAGCGTCAGCATGTATGCCAACCACTCACATGGTTGCGTATGTCAATCAATAAGCCTGGAGCTCTCTTCCATCCCATCAGCCGCTGACCTACTCCTATCTCATCAGTCATTGGGAGGCTCAAACTTCCGTCTACGAGCATAATGCTGCAACCCTGACCCATATCCTCGGGTCGGTATCCCGAAACAAGTGACGTCCTTCCTTACAGTTACTAGAAGGTCGGGTCGACAAAAGAATCTTTACTCCCCTCATATTCTCTTCAAAAAGATCAAGCCAACACTGAGCCCCTTTATATGTAGAAATATTGAGAAATAGCTTCCCTTGATGACAGTCTAAACTGTTATGATTTTCATCTAACTTATATCTCCTAATGATCACCCTCTCTGGGCGTATATGAATGTGCCTCTGCTGATTCATCCCGAGCTCTCTTCATCGTGTTTCAAAGCCAAAACTGGAATCCTCGGGTCGGTGTTCAAATGTGGCTGATTCTGATCTATTGGTCGGGTCAGACACCTCTGGGTCTTGGGCTTGGTCCCTCTTCTTAGCAAAGACCTTGGGCCCCCATCTTGGCAAATGAAATCCCCTTAATACCCTCCTTCGTATTTCAGATCTTCTCGGGTTCGAAAATCACCATCAACAAAACATATATTAATCTCAAGTTTAATAGTAAAAATTTCAAGATCAATGACTCTCGTGTCAAAGTTAACCGTCTGAATATGGGTACCAATGATACATTAGCAAAACTCTTCAAATAACAATCAAGAGTTTAGCCATTCATTACATTGATTTGTATGTATAGGACCTTGCCTTATGAGTGATCAACACATGCAATGTAGTGACTGAGATGGGGAAGATGCCAAAGTACCACATGCTCATAACATTATATTGTCAATTGAATTTATGGCCAATCGTTTGTCATACAACTTCTTGAATTCATATTGATGTTAATAATCTCCACAGTCCATACAGGAATGTGTCATTGTTATTCTATAAAAACGAAAGAATAAAAAATTTTGTCCACATACAAGAACAAGATACAAATGAATTGATATTGGCTTTTTTGCTTTGTGTGGGGTAACAAAAGCTGCAGAGCCACTTAGATATCCGTGGCTCACAGCTCTCACAACAAATTTAATCACTCCTATCATAATTTACTTTATGAGAATACTCAAACTCAAGAATTTTTTAATTTTTTTTTAAATATATATTTAGCCATATCCCTTTTATTCCAATGATTCTTCATGACTTGCAATACCAAACTTTCTTTTTGACCTATCGTAAAAAGTAGCAAAAAATAAATTATAAAAAAGGAAAATAAATAAACAAAAAAAGATGATACAAGTGCTTGAATCCCATATTATGATGTGATAAAATCCAATCCTTAACAATGCCAAAACAAGTGGAAGCTTATCAGAAAATGGTAGTGGAGGTCACTGTTAAGGAGACATACACTTGTATAATTTTGCCTATAAAATTAGAAGAGGGCTGCTTGAATCTCAAGTCCAGATAGCTCAGTTCATTTAACTTGGTTTCTTCTTATTTCTGCTTCAAAGTTCTTCTCCTACTCAGCTTTGGAGACATGGTTTGTAAATTTTTTTTAACTTATTATTATACATTCATTTACTTGCATAGCCATTTTCTAGATCATTTGACCCAAAAAAAAAAAAAAAAATGTTGCCTTGCAAAATCTTATGTTGATGTTAATTATTAACAGGGTGAGATGGTGAGTTACACTGTTGCTGATGCAGTAGATTATAAGGGGCTTCCTGCTGATAAGTCCAAAACTGGTGGTTGGGTTCCTGCTGCTCTTAGCTTAGGTATGGCATCTGTTGCAACTCTTGACTTTGATCTGGGAAAAAAACACACTTTTTGCCCATATGAAGTTTTCTGGTGAATGAGCTAGATCATGAAGTGGACCAGCTTCAGAATCTTTCTTTCATTTCTATTGATTGCATAGAAGTTTGGATCCATGAGTTTGCACATAAGATAGGATAGGACTTTATATTACATAGGGCTATAGCATACAAACCGACATGATGTCATAACATCTGGTACTATCTCATCCGTTTGGATATTACAGTGCCTGTATTATCTTGTTCGTCCGGATGTTATTACCATCAAAACATCTGCACCTTATCAGCTCTGCTATATTATATTTCCATTAGGATAAATAAACTACTAACTTAAAGTATTGTTGCTATTAACATTATGTCATCGTTTTGTTGATCTCATGGTTTTTGGCCAATGTTATCTTAAGCTACATGGTGCTTAACAATCTCTTGTGTTGCAATATTTATGTTCTCCTGCATTTTGACAGATTCATATTCATTTTTTTCTTATTTTTTCGATTTTTTTGGGCCTATGGGATATGAAAATGAAAAAACATTTTATGGACTGGTGTGACAAACATTAGTGATTGTATGTTCATATGCATATGCAAATTCTAAATCTTGAAAGCTTCTCCAGGAATTGAAATATGTGAGAGGCTCTCAACAATGGGAATCGCGGTGAACCTTGTGACGTATTTGGGTGGAACAATGCATCTGCCAAGTGCAACATCTGCCAATATAGTCACAGACTTTATGGGAACATCCTTCTTGCTAAGTTTACTAGGCGGCTTCCTTGCTGACTCATTTCTAGGCCGATACAGAACGATTGCAATATTTGCCTCAATCCAAACTGTTGTAAGTGTCATAGTTCATGCTTGCAGTTTTTCAAATAGCTTTTTATGATTTTATTCTCGTTTAATCTTTTTCGTTGCATATATTGGTGATATGATATGGTGAATTAGGGGACTGGCTTGTTAGCAATATCAACAAAACTGCGGGAGCTGCGCCCGCCTCCTTGCCATGGTACTGATGTAACCAAATGCCAAAGAGCTTCTGGATTTCAAATGACAGTCCTATATATTTCCTTGTATCTAATTGCACTGGGAACTGGTGGCCTAAAGTCAAGTGTCTCAGGATTTGGAACTGATCAGTTTGATGAGAAAGATAAGAAGGAAAAGGCCCAAATGTCCTACTTCTTCAGTAGGTTCTTCTTTGTCATTAGTACAGGGACTTTGATGGCTGTGACGGTGCTCGTTTACATTCAAGATGAAGTTGGTCGAAGCTGGGGTTATGGAATTTGCTCCATTTCCATGTTTATTGCTATCTTGATATTTTTATCAGGAACTCGAAGATACAGATACAAGAAATGCATGGGTAGCCCCATTGTCCACATTTGCCAGGTTGTTGTTGCTGCTATAAAGAAAAGGAAGGTTGAATTACCTTCCAATACCGCCTCCTTATACGAGGATTACCCTGAGGAGTCCAGAATCCAGCACACATATCAGTTCCGGTAAGATATATGTTGTTATGACTGCATTTTTTAACTCGGCAAAATAATGCAGAATGCAGAAATTTCAAATTTGTTTTTTCATTATATCATCTGATTATAAATTCCAGCCTCATAAGTCTGTGACTTTGTGGTCATGTTAAAGTTGCTTGGACAAGGCCTCAGTTGTCACAAAAGGCGATTACAGTGAAGATGGTTCCTTCGCCTGCAATCCTTGGAAGCTTTGTCCAGTTACAAGGGTTGAGGAGGTGAAGATGGTGATTAGACTACTTCCAATCTGGGCAACAACAATCCTATTTTGGTCAACATATGCACAGATGATCACATTCTCAGTAGAACAAGCTTCCACTATGCAGAGAAACATCGGGCATTTCACAATTCCAGCTGGTTCTCTCACCGTCTTCTTTGTAGCCGCCATACTGATCACCCTAGGATCTTATGATCAGTTAATCATACCACTCATGAAAAAGTGGAAAGGCAAACCAGGTAAGAAGAGCTCTAGCTCTCCAGAAGCCTCATAAAAGTTTATACCAATTCATTGCAAATACAGCACTGAATGATTAATGGTTTTGCCACAGGATTTAGCAATCTGCAATTGATTGCCATAGGCCTCTTCTTGTCGGTGTTAGGAATGGCAGCAGCAGCAGTAGTAGAGGTGAAACGTCTGTCAGTTGCGAAAGCCAATGGCACAACAAGAACAACTCTACCGATCACAGTATTCTATTTGATCCCACAATTTTTCTTGGTGGGTTCTGGAGAAGGGTTTATATACACTGGTCAGCTAGGTTTCTTCATCACTCAATCACCCAAAGGAATGAAAACAATGAGCACTGGCCTCTTCCTCACAACTCTTTCACTTGGGTTCTTTTTCAGCAGTCTTTTGGTTTCCATAGTGAAGGCTGTAACTGGAAGTAATGGTAAACAAGGCTGGGTGGGAGAGAACATAAACAAAGGGAGACTTGATTGCTTCTATGGACTTATAGCTGCATTAAGCTTCACTAATTTTGGATTGTTTCTGCTTTGTGCTTCATGGTACAAGAGGAAAACAACCAAACAGATTCCAGAAATGGAGATTATAGTGAAAGGTTCATCTGTTGAAGAGAAGCACTAGATTTTAATACTGCATTTACATCAAATTAAGCTCAAGGACTGTAACATTGTTGCAAGCCTCTTAATAATGGTGTGTTTCTATTTCTTCTTAGATTTGAAATTTACATTTAAAGAAAGAAAATTACGTGTGTACTTTGTAGTCTCCTTTTTATTTATTCATATCCTGCCATCTGTATTGTATTATCTGTTTTTTTTTTTCATTTTTTCAATTGTATTGTATGTAGCAAGTGATTCAGACTTGAAAGAACTGACCACCAACTGATGCATCAGAAATATTTCTAACAAATAATCAGATCTTGCATTGAAGGAGGAAAAAGAAGAATCCACTCAGAAATGGACAGCTAAACTTGGAGCAATTTTACCATCATCATTTAATCATGGAGATTTTAGATACCTAATGCAGCATGAAAGTTACAGCAAGCCCAATTGGTGAGTAACTAAGTGCAATTAAAAAAAAAAAACAAATCAAAGTGCATTTATATGGTCACTAGTGTTATCATGGATGGAGTGGAGTGGAGTGGAGTGGCTTCATCAGTCTTAGTTTTCAACAACTACATTTATTGCAAGCCTTCATTGTCCCTCTCAACAGAGTGGGTAATGTCATGACCCTTGATGAATCAAAGATCTTTCAATTGCTAAGGACCCATGTCCCTCTTGAGGGCATCAGCATCTCCTAAGGATCTGACAATACACATGAATATTGAATAGCGTTTCAGGGTGACAATTGATGTAAAACTAAATTCCTTTTATGTAGGAGCATTGTGGTCCAGTAGTACGTATAAATAAGAATTTGGCTATAACTAAAATTTCTGCATGCAATTTTCATCCAAGATTAATAAGATTTGCCAATGAAATTGACATTCAAGTGATAAAATAACAATTCAAGATATGAGGATTTCACAGATGGGATGCTTTATTATCTCACACTGCTTCTAATACCCTATAGCTTAAAGAATGGCTTAAAGAAAGATCATAAATTCATAATACTTACAGATAAGTTAGTAGTAAAAACATATCATCTAGTCCAGTAGCACTACTCGGTGCAACCAGTGCCAGGTTTTGTTAGTGTCCTCAGATGCAACCTCCCTAATTTCGTCTGTCAACTGAACCAGCAAAGTGTGAAGAAATCTAAGGTGATTGTTCATAATTAGAAGCGTCTGAGTTATGTATAAGCTGGATCAGCTGGATTCAGGATAATACGGCACAAAGAGAGAGCAAAATGATCGACATAATTGGTTAGAAACTGAGGATTGGATGGACTAAACTGTGAATATGTTTATAGATTGAAACTGTGTGTTGACATTATTGGTTAGCAAAATGACCGGATCACTTGTTTAATACAAGTCTTAACAATCTGACTTGTATATGTGAGAGAAGTTGGCATCATGTGTCAAACTACTCTAACTCAATTGAGTTTGAATAACAAGATAACAGTTAAGAAATAAAACAATGCAGATGAGGCTCCCTTCGGGTGGAAGCATAAATAGGTCAAATAAGAAAGATACTTGAGGATAATGGTGTCTACACATGCAGAGGCAAATAACAGTACCATAACTGTACTCTGCATCTTGCATGCATCTTTGCGATGAAATACAAACGTTTCACGACAATGCAGGAGATGAATTGTTCCAGCACATACCCTCAGTGAAGGTTTGATTAGTGATCAAAACTGATCAAATCGTCATATGATATGATTACCAACAACACAAACATGCATGATTCATAACAATAGAAAAATAAATAACAAGGCAAGAGAAATTTATATGAATAAATAAGCATTAAAATTCCATAAATGAAAGAAGAGCACCTACAAACACATAAATAGTTTAAAGGATGACAAGAAAGACAGGGCATTTGAGACTCTCACTCTACTAACATGAATGGATCGGCACTTTAGCAACAAGATATGAATCTCAAATCCCTAATAATTTAAGCAACAGGAATATAAACGAAACTGAAACCTAAGAGCAACATACCAAACCCAAAAACAAATGCATCCAATGGGCAAATAGAAACCAACACCCTCAATTTCTTTTGCTGAAATTCGAAACCCTTTCTCCGTCATCCACCTCCCCCATATACTCTTATTTCCTTCATACTTTCTTCTTTTGAATGCATTCCCTAAAAATTAACCATTGAATTAATCCTGAGAATCGTTCCTCTTTGTAGATCCACCTCCTTCACCATCCCTCTCCCCCAACAACTTCCCAGCTTCCTCATCACCTTGTTGCACCTTCTTCTGCGCCTCCTTAGCCTTCAATGCCTGCAATTTCGAGTGATTATAATACGCGACACCCATAAAGGCAAGCCCGTATCCAAACAGATTAATTGGTGTGACAGTATCCTTGATCACAGACCACGAAAAAGCGATCAACAACCAATCCTTAACAACACCAGCCACATTCATAGTCAAAGCAGAGGTCTTTCCAACAAGCAAGAACACGGCAAGATTCAAAGCGAATGCACATAACGAATTAGTCCCAAAGATGACAAAATCAAAATGGAAACTTGACGTCTCCCTCAAAATGGGCAACTCCACAAAGATCCAAGGCACAACCAAGAAAACCAAACAACAAGGCGCAACATAATACAAAGAAGTAATAGGATTCAAAGTAATCCCTTTAGATGTAAGCAAGATTTGAATCATTACCAACCTCGTCGCCTCAAAAGCGACGGCACCCAATTGGAGGATGACACCCCACGTGTCAAATTTAGCCTCCCCATAAGCGGCAACGGCGACACCGAAGGAGATCGAGAGCATGTTACACATAGTATCACTCTTAAAGGACTCTTTTTTAAACAAAACCCCGATGGAGTAAACGGCAACGGGCATAAGGGCTTTGAGCATTTGGATAAAGGAGACGGAGAGGTAAATATAAGCGGAATTAGAGAGCCAGAGGCTGAGGGAATACAAAGCGCCGATGGGGACGACGGAGGAGAAGTAAAGATCGCGAGACATGGTGACGGGCTCGACGAATTTGAAGACTTTGATGAGGAGGAAGGCGAGGGTGGAGCAAAAGGACATGTGGATCATAGTAAGGGAGATGGGGAAAGGCCAATTATACATCTTTTTGTCGAGGATGTATTTGTTGTAGACGATGACAGTGAAGGAGAGGAAGATCCAAATGGCCACGTAGGTGTATGAGAGGAGGATCTTCCTGATGACGCCATCGCTGAGAGAGCCATCTTTGCCCATTGTAGGTGGTCCGAGGAAGGGGGTGCGTGCGTAGGATAAGCAGAGGGGAGTGTTAAGGATAAGCGGAGAGGGAGGTGGGAGTTTAATAAAAGGAGAGACTTTTGAGATGTGATGTTGGATTGGGAGTTTGAAGGTGTTTTGGACAACGCTTGTTACGAGTTTGGTTTGTTTTTTATTGGCCTCTTGGGGCTTTGGATAATAACATATATGCCCCTTCTCTTTTAGGGAAATCATTAGTAATGATGCACTTTAAATTTTCTTTTCAAATAGGGTTGTTAGAAATCCTCATGTTTCGAATGTATATATTATCTCTCTCACAGTAGTTAGGTCTCATATAGTTGTGAGACTCAGTTCTTATGAGAGAGATGACATATACACCCGAAACATAATATAATTTTTCGTCTGGAAGGGCCAATTAAATTTGGGGTGAGTAAATGAATAATTTTTTTTTCATGTTAATTAATTAGACACCTAGGTATAGTATTAACATCTTCATTCAAATATAAGTAAACTCTATGTGTGAAAATGACTCTAAAAGATTCGCGAGGCCCTATACATTAAGACTAAGTACATGTCAATTTTTTATATTTATTGATTGAACGGGTATGATACGAGTATTGATATCTCGTATGATATGCGGTAAATTTGAAACAAATGTATTTTTGGATAAGTTGATCAAAATGATGTACTTAATAATTAAAAGATTGATTTTTATTTTTATTTTTTACAAAAAACTTTGATACTAGAGTTTGACAAGAATGATGTGACATGTGTATTTCTTGAAAATATGCTGGTAGATTTAATAATTTGATTATTTTGACTATTACACTTCTGAAAAAAATTGAAACAAATAGATTTTATTTTAGGGATATAACCACATGAGTTGGGTGGAGTCATGATAATGTTGGAGATTATCCCAACTATAAGGACTTCTTTTCCAGTAGTTATTCGTAAAAAAACAAATTCCTTGCATCTCTGGGGGAAAAAAATTAATTATAGTGGGTCACTAATTAAAGAAACACAATGATATTCCCATTATAATTAGGATCATTCCTTTTAATAACTTAACACTACCGAAATCTTTCGGTCAGGATGATCGGATGAAATCTGTACATTAATCAGTACTATTTAATATTATTTCGGTATTATTTAATATTATTTTGTGTTATTTTTTAGTGTATCCGGATATAATCCGGATTATAAAGACCGGGAAGACGATCCATTAACACTATAATCAAATTTGCATTATTTTTATATTTTAATTTGTTGCGAATCCATTCTTATAAAGTGAATATTAGATAAACACACATGCTTTCTCCTACAATATAGTTATATAAGTGAAATTACCAAAAAAGGCTAAAACTATGAAGGGAATTTAGAGATCCGCGGCCTGTAACGGGTGACTCGCTCCCCTTAAATTGACACATCATTCATGAATTATTTTTCCCTTTTTGCCCCTTCATTTTATTAACTTTTTAATATGAATTTTGATTTTTCAATTAGTATATGTGTTAATCAATAATCAATAATCAATAAAAGTGTATTTAATGCTTATTCTAAGCGTTTTACTTCTATCAATAATCAATCAATGTTGTATTTAGTGCTTATCCTAAGCGTTTTACTCTTCTATGACTATCCTTATTGGATTTCACAAATTAATAAGATCTCATTAATGGTGGGTGTGACTGGGTAGTTAGGGTTCATGATCTGATCTTGAGGTCGTGTATTTAAATTTAGGTAAGAATCTGAGATAACAGAGAATTTTACATGTTCCGCTTAAGTCCGGAATGGGTGGTTTAGAGACGGGATTTCCAACGATTTCAAAAAAAAAAATTTCCCATTAATGTTTTAATTTAAATATGGTAAACTTATACCCTATATATATTTACCATCAAAATAAAATCTACGAGTAAACTTATACCCTATGATAAATTCATTAATTTTATTTCATTATTCGAACTAGATAAATTTCAACAACACGATTTCATACACACTTTTTTCGGGAATATATATCTCTCAATATGGATATTTATTTAAAATAGTCTTAATTTATTTTAATGAGATCACTTTTTCCCTTTTAACTTTGAATTAAAAACATAATAATGAGAAATTTTTTTATTGAGATGCAAATAAATAAAAGCACTTATAGTTATATTTTTAGGAAGATCTTTTTTATATATTCAAAAAGAAAAGTAATGGAAACGTTTTGCTTCATAATGAGTAAGACTTGGGGAATTTGCTAATTCCTTATTAGACAATCCATGTATCCCATTTGCTCACAAATATTAAAATATAAAGAGAGCATATGCTTCATTTTATTTATTAATGCAGGTTTTGACTTGGAAGATTATGATTTGCGTCGGTAATGGTGTGACTTGGTGGTGTAAGATTCAGGATTTCACCTTGAGATCTTGTGTTCAAATTAAGGAAGTGCGTTTCTTATAAGAGTTTAGAATGGCCGATGGTTTAACCTGCTCCGTTTAAACCTCAAAATGATAATTTTACAACGGAATTTCCAATGATTAAAAGAAATGATTATGATTGGCTAGGCATCCAATTGGAATATTACTCGTATTCAAGCACATAATAATAATATTATTTTTTTTGTATCATTTTAGCAAGTCTAATATTATTAATTTTTTAATTGGTTCTTGCAGGTTTGGTGTCGTGGGCAAACATTATTGGATTAAATTGGTCCCATAAGCTGCGTTTGAATCACAAAAATACAAAGCTTTGGACATTTGGTGTGTAAAAAATGAATATTCCACAAAAATATACCTAACCCAAGTTATGGATTTTATCATGTATGCATAAAAGTCTACACCTCTTGTTGCAAAATTGAGATCTCAATTATTGAAATTGAAACTGTGTTGATTAAAATTTGAAATTTGCATAACGAACTTAAAATTGATATATAAACTTGAAATATTTTCATATTCAATATCGAAAGTTTCGAGTTCAATGATATTGTTTCATGTGATTATTTCAATTTTATTATATTTGCCTTTTTTTAATGTCCATGTTGTAATGTACACTTCACAATGACAATTCAACGAACAATAAGATGTAGACTTTGTGGAAAAAAAATAACAAATTGCATGTATTTTAGCAATTGATAGACCATTTAATATTGACCATTTAATATTGATCAAATCAAATTTGAGGATCCGATTTTTCTCCTAATCTGAACTTTTACTTTAGTAAATACAAGTCGACGGTCCCCAAGGGTGTGACTTAGTGGTATAGGGTTCAAGTTCTCATCTTGAGATTTTGGGTTCAAATCCGGGAAGTGCATTTTTTTATAAGAGCTTGGGACAGCGGAAGATTTTACCTGCTCCACTTAAGCCCGTAATGAGTGATTTGACGGTGAGATTTCCAGCGATTTCAAAAAAAAAATTACAAGTAATGAAAATAATAAAAATAATGAACTACAAATCTTGATAATACATCAACACGGTGACTTAAAAGTAATGGGACCCCCAGGTTAAAATTGATGAATTCTACTATTTGAAAATTTAAAAATATTTGATTATCTAAGAAAATTTATTGGACAATTTTACTTCATTGATATGATCACTTGGTGAGACTATCCCAAGTAAAATTTTCTAAATAGAATTTCAAAGATCTTGCGGCCGTGTCTTAAATTTTTTTTTTTAAATAATATACACTTTCTCTAATGAGGATATTAGGCTTAAATTGAGATATTCTATATCATTAGGAAATATGTTAAGATGAACTTATAAATGACGATATCCTTAAATTAATAATACATAATTTGAGTGAATGTGACTAATATCAAGAATAAAATTTTAAAAGACCATGGTTTCAGATGTAGATGACCATGGATCTCTAAAGAGAATAATATTATATTAATAGTGATGGCCAATAAGTAAGTATCAAAGCCACTCCGATATTAAAATCATTTCTAATTGAAAGTGCATGAATGAACAATTAAATAATAGTTAAATTCAGTCCGATTCAATATAAATTAAGAAATTGATATAAAAGTATATGGTTCATGGTATATATTTTTATACATAATGTAAGATATGAAAGCCAAAAGTATTGGTAGAATTATTAAAACTACCCAATTATTTATTGGTTGATTTGGGTTGGTAATGTTATACAATTAGCCTATAATTATTGCTTTGCAAAAGCCAATAATCAATATGTTGACTCCAATACGTAATGTTTCTTCTTCAACATGAAAGTGAAGTGTGTTTGAATCTGAGAAATCTTGGCCTTGAAAATGTGAATTTTGCAATGGGAGATGGACATGGCAATGGAATTAGGACAAGTCATTGCTCATTAATTTGCTAAACATTTGGGACTTCGATTTATTCCCTTTGCTTGTTGATTTGGAAAACTTTAGGGTTTTTTTTTTCGCATTTAGGTTAGGTCCGCATTAAATGGTCATTTAATTTGGCTTTAATAATTCTTGGAGTAAAAGTCAAGATTATGAAACTTTGATGCCCATCAAAAACCAAATAAGATTCGACCAAATCAGATTATGAAAATGAAAATAAATGGTGTTGTCATATGTTAAGTGAAGTCAGAAAAAATCTAAGTAAATATAAAAATGAACTATAAAAAGATACATATATTTGATTAAGACGTCAAATAATTTAAGTAACAGACATCATATAAATTGTTTTTTTTTTGGATTTAATTTAATTATTTCACATAATATTGCATGAACTAGACTGGAAATTTTGTTAGGCGACCTAACAATTGAACAGTTTTGTGTTATGACTTCAAAAGTAGCCCTGCAAAAAGTTAATTCCTAGATCTTGCACTTGCCTACCCACAATCTTATATAGGATGAAGTTGTAAAGTTTCCTTTTGGGCATTCACTTTTAATGTTTCCCATCATGTCTTCCTCAATACAATCACACGCATCGCCTTCTTTTGTCCCTGCCAATTATGGCATCTCAATTTACTTTCCTATATACTTTTCCTTTTTGACTTGATTTTGTTTCTTTGTTTGTATTCTCTCTTTTGGGCAAGTTTTTTTTTTTTTGGAATCGTTAGAAATCCTGCTGTCACATCATTTCTTTCGGGCTTAAGCAGAGTAGGTAAAATCTTCAACTGTCACAAATTCAAACGCATTACCTCAAAGTGAGATCCCGAACCCTACACTATCAAGCCACGTCCATTGGAGAATTTTATTTAGGCCAAGATATATTTCCATTTTTAGGTGATCCAAAATTTTTTATATGAACCTTATTTAACAATACACCCACCTTCATGCAATGGAAGGGTTGTAACTTGTACCTTATTCATTATGGGGGTGTGTTTAGAATGAAATTGGTGTGGATATAGCAACATTTACAATTTAGAGATTTTGGGTTCTTCAGGAAAATAAAAAAAAAGAACAAAAAGTATAAAATCAAAGCTTATTAGAATAGGCCAATAAGAAAAGCTAAAATCTATAAGGTTTCAGGACACTAAAAAGAACTAACATGAACTTACCTGAAGCATTGAAACTTTGTAGTAACAAGTGAGATTTCGATCAAAGCTTTCTGTCAACTTGGTCATAAAATCATTTAACCATGTTAGCATCTGCGTCAATATAAACATCATATCTAGCTTACACAGCCTTATCCTTGCAATATGGATTCTAGACTTTGATCCCCTTTTAAAAGTGCTTACAACAGGATCTGCAAAGGAGATAATGAGCTCAAAAAACAGTGCATATAAGGACTGCTAAAGTTGCAAAATGGAGAAAAAATGATGATCAGTTGGAAAGAAATCAGAAAAACAAGCAGGTAACTGACTTTTATCTTCAACTTCAACCAAGATAAGGATTTAAAGCAGTAGCGGAGCCACATACATATGAGCGAGGGTAGTCGTGGAAAATTTTGTTAAAATGTGTCGTAATGAAAACTTTGTTTTATTAATGAGATAATTTTAATTGTTTCCACTAAAATGAAGAGTAACGCCACTGATTTGAAAGCTATTGGAAATTCTTCTAAATATTTATTAAGGGTAAATATGTCTTTCCTTAACATTGGGTGCTTGTGAGGGGTACAACCCTTTGGAGGGTTGCACCCCACCCCAAAGGGTGCCCTATTGGCACCCTTCCATGCCTTATAAAAGGAGGCATTATATCCAATAAAAAGGAGAGGAAAGAAATCCGAATTTCAGAGACATTTGTTTTTGTTTGTTTGATTTTGAGAGAGAGTTCCACCATTGATCCCAGTTTCAAACACTTGTCAAGGAGTGCTCCTTGGACAAGAAGGAACCAAGTTATCCTGGGAGAACATTGGCCAATTGCGAATCCGTAAAGCACCTGTGACGGGGCCAATAAGTTCTTAAGGACAGAGGATTATCTCGACTTGGATTCATAAGGTTTTTTCTTAATTATCAAATTTTAAGGTTTCTATGGTTTATGCATATTAGATACAATTTTCTGGTTTGAATTGGTTGTTTGCATGTTATTTGATGTTTAATGACACTAGATTTACAACAATCTTAAGACTGTTGTTAGATAGTAATTTGCATGCTAGGGTAGAAAATTATCTGGGAAAATACGAACTGTGCATGAAAAACCCGTAGGGCGTTCGAACGCCCGACAAACACGAAGGCTTAAATTTGAAATTTCGTAAGAACGTTCGAACGCGTCTTCAAACGCAACTCGAACGCAAGCCTTCTGCCTAAGAACGTTCGAACGCGTCCTAAACGCAACTCGAATGCAAACTCTCTGGAATCATTCCGTTTGAACGCGTTCTCGAACGCTATACGAACGTGAACTCTCTGGAATCATTCTGTTAGAACGCGTTATCAAACGCTACTCGAACGTGAACTCTCTAGAAACACTTTGTTCGAACGCGTTGTCAAACGCAACACGAACGCACCCACACTGCCAGTCTCGTTCGAACGTATATACGAACGCGACACTAACGAAATAGTCATGTAATTATTATAAACTGCAAACTTAAATTAATATTAACTTAGTAAGTCATATATTGTAACACATTAATCTTGGTAGTATAGATTTAAGTTATTATTAGGTTGTTCAATTTTCACAAGCATACACATAGTGATTAAGTTGAAATTGATTGTGTGTTGCATACTTGGTTGAGAATTTAAAGTGTAATCATACACAAGAAATTTCATCCAATCTTGATTGACACTTACACATATCTACACATATTTTACATTGTCTGTACTATTGTATAAAGTGTAGTTCTGGGTTTGAATTGCTAAAAGATCCTATTGGAAAAGTGTTTAAAGAATATTCTGTCAAAAATGTGATATTCGTTTATTCATTTTTCTAAAGAATCTTTAGTTGAAATTCAAGGACTTGTGTTTATTGGAACCACCGTCCAATAGAACAAAAAGTGGTTACCTAGTACATCACTTTGAACAAGATCATTCGTTGATCGTTGTGCAATTTGTCTTTTGTAGACTAATTGACCCCTATTGGATTTTTCCAGTTACAAATGGCTAGCGGAAATATCACAGTACCGGTCTCTCATGGAGAAAAGCCGGAGAAATTTGTTGGGGCAAAATTCAAGCAGTGGCAGAGCAAAATGATGTTCTACCTGACAACTCTCCAGTTGGCTAAATTCCTCAAAGATCCTCCGGGTCTTGTGGAGGGTGAATCTGAAATAGCCAAGGAAGAGCGAGAACAGACTTGGATGTCTGGAGATTTCTTATGCAAGAACTACATTTTGGGTGGTATTGACAATACCCTGTATAATGTGTACCAAGGCATGACTTCTGTGAAGATTCTCTGGGAATCTCTCGAGAAGAAGTATAAAATCGAGGATGCCAGACAAAAGAAATTTGTCGTGGGTAGGTTCCTGGATTACAAGATGGTAGATTCAAGGACGGTGATGTCTCAGTTGGGTGAACTGCAGCTGATCATTCATGAAATACTGGATGAGGGTATGAAACTCTGTGAGATATTTCAAGTTGCCGCCATAATTGAAAAGTTGCCTCCATTATGGAAGGACTTCGGAGCTATCTGAAACACAAAAAGAAACAGATGAGCCTTGAAGACCTTAGTGTTCGATTGAGAATCGAGGAGGACAACAAGATGTCCGAGAAGGCCAGCTACAAGACTATGGAGTCTAAGGCCAACATCATTGAGGGTGTGAAGGGTAGCAAGAAAAGAAAGAACAGTGGAGCTGATTATTCGAACAAGAAGTTCAAGGGGAAATGCTACAACTGTGGAAAGAGCGGTCATATGTCAAAGGACTGCGGAAATAAGAAGTCTCAGGACAAGGGCAAGAAAAAGAAAAATGAGGCCCATGTCACTGAAGGTGAGCAGCCATCTGATGATATCTCAGAGATGAAACTATCAGCAGTGGTAACCGAAGCCAACATAGTTGGGAATCCGAGAGAATTGTGGGTAGACACTGGGGCTACTTGTCATATCTGTGCAGATAACAAGATGTTTTCCATGTACCAAAAGGTCGATGGCGGCGATCATCTGACAATGGGAAACTCGGCTACCTCTCAGGTGTTTGGACAAGGCACAGTGGTTCTGAAGATGACATCCGGAAAGGAGCTAACATTGAGAAATGTACTGCATGTTCCAGATATTCGAAAGAACTTGGTCTCGGGCTCTCTTCTTAGTAAGGCTGGTTTTAAGCTTGTGTTTGTTTCTGATAAGTTTGTAATGACTAAGAATGATATGTATGTAGGAAAATGTTACCTAACTGAGGGTCTTTTCAAGCTAAATGTAATGACTGTCAATCGTGCTATTAATAAAGCTAGTGCTTCTGCTTATATTATTGAGTCACAAAATGTATGGCATGAGAGGTTAGGACATGTTAATTATGATACCATGCGTAAATTAATTAACATGGACCTTATACCTAAATTTGCAATTGATAGCCAACATAAGTGTGAGGCATGTGTTGAAGCAAAAATGCATAGAACATCATTTCATTCTGTTGAACGCAGTTCTGAACCTTTAGAACTTGTACACACTGACGTGTGTGACATGAATATTGTGCAAACAAGAGGCGGTAAAAAGTACTTTGTCACTTTTATCGATGACAGCACAAGATTCTGTTATGTGTACTTGCTGAGGAGCAAAGCTGAAGCGATTGAGAGCTTCGTACACTATAAGAACGAAGTTGAAAATCAACTTGGCAAGAAAATCAAAAGAATCAGGAGTGATAGAGGTGGTGAATATGTTTCACCATTCGGTGAATATTGTTCTGTGCACGGAATTATTCACGAAACCACTGCTCCTTATTCTCCTCAACAGAACGGAATTGTGGAGCGCAAAAACCGAACTTTGAAGGAAATGATGAACGCCATGTTGACGAGTTCGGGTTTACCCCAGAAATTGTGGGGGGAAGCCTGCTTTCCGCGAACTACGTTCTAACAAGCTTCCTCACAGAAGGTTGCGAACTACGTTCTAAACAAGCTTCCTCACATGAGGTTGAACAAGACACCATATGAGT
Source organism: Zanthoxylum bungeanum (assembly GCA_019454045.1). Classification (NCBI taxonomy): domain Eukaryota; kingdom Viridiplantae; phylum Streptophyta; class Magnoliopsida; order Sapindales; family Rutaceae; genus Zanthoxylum; species Zanthoxylum bungeanum. The sequence goes on from SKCR01039706.1 coordinate 82,548, forward strand.
TATGGAAAGGTTTCGTACCTTCCTACATATACCTAAAAGTGTGGGGGTGTCTTGCCAAAGTAATGGTTCTTAAACCTAAGAAGGTTAGAATATGACCCAAAACTGTTGATTGTATATTCATTGGATATGCTCGCAACAGTAGTGCGTATCGATTCTTGGTACACAAGTCGGAGATTCCTGACATCAATCCTAACATGATAATTGAGTCAATGAATGCAACATTTTTTGAAGAGACGTTTCCTTGCAAGGAAAGACAGAGAACATAGTCTCTCAAAAGAATAGTTGATATTGTCAAGGACAGTTATCATGTTGACCAAGAATCAGATCAACGTGTAAATGTTGAGACTATCGAGCCTAGACGTAGCAAAAGAGCTAGAACGTCTAAGTCGTTTGGTCCCGATTTTCTGACATACTTGTTAGAAAATGAGCCTCAAAGCTATAAATGAGCTATGGCTTCTCCGAATGCACCTCTTTGGAAAGAGGCTATTAACAGTGAGATTGATTCGATCCTACAGAACCATACTTGGAGTTGGTTGATCTTCACCAGGTTGTAAGCCGATGGGCTACAAATGGATATTCAAAAGGAAGATGAAAACGGATGGATCAATAGATAAGTACAAGGCGAGACTTGTCATAAAAGGTTATAGACAAAAGGAAGGCCTTTATTACTTTGACACATATTCACCAGTGACTCATATCACATCAATAAGAATGCTCATAGACATAGCAGCTATATTTGGTCTTGAAATACATCAAATTGATGTAAAAACGGCATTCTTGAATGGTGATTTGGATGAAGAGATTTACATGGAACAACCAGAAGGGTTTAATGTTCCTGGACAAGAACATAATGTGTGCAAACTTGTAAAATCCTTATACGGATTAAAACAAGCACTTAAACAATGACATGAGAAATTTGACAAAGAAATGTTGTCAAGTGGGTTCAAAACCAATGAGTGTGATAAGTGTGTGTACACCAAATCAACTCAAAAATGATATGTTATTGTGTGTCTATATGTAGACGATATGCTGATAATTGGTAGTAATCATGAAATGATTCGGTCTACCAAAAACGTGTTATCCAGCAGATTTGATATGAAAGATTTGGGAGTAGCTGATGTGATTCTAGGAATTAAGATTTTCAGGACATCAGACAGATATATATTATCTCAGACTCATTATATTGAGAAGATACTTGATAAATATATCAAAGGGGATCTAAATGTGGCTAGAACCCCAGTAGACCCAAATCTTCATTTATCAAAAAATATTGGCTCAATCGTATCGCAATTAGAGTATTCGAGAATCATCGGAAGTCTGATGTATCTCACGAATTGCACACGACCTGATATCGCACAAGCTGTGAACCGGCTTAACAGATATACAAGTAATCCAGGACATAACCATTGGAAATCCATTGTAAGAGTTTTGAGGTATCTGAGAGAAACTTCAAAATATGGGCTATATTACGAAAGATATCATGTTGTACTAGAGGGATACAGCGATGCTAACTGGATATCTGATACGGTGGATTCCAAATCTACGAGTGTATTTGTTTTCACACTTGGTAATGCAGCCGTGTCATGAAAATCCTCGAGGCAAACATGTATTGCCCGGTCTACTATGGAATCTGAGTTCATAGCGTTAGACAAAACAGCGGAAGAAGCAGAATGGCTTAGAAACTTCCTGGAGGATATTCCTAGTTGGCCCAAACCGGTGCCAGCGATTAGTATACATTGTGATAGCCAATCGGCTATTGGGAGAGCCCAAAATACAATGTATAATGGTAAGTCTCGACACATACGTCGGAGACATAATACCATACGTCAACTGCTCTCAAGTGGCATAATAACGATCGATTATGTCAAGTCGAAGGAAAACCTAGCGGATCCACTAACTAAAGGTTTACCTCGAGAGCAAGTTGAGAAGTCATCGAGGGGAATGGGCTTGAAGCCTATAATCTAAGAATTGTCACTGTGGAAACCCAACCTAGCTGACTGGAGATCACAAGATATAGGTTCAAAAGAGACAACATAAACTTTGTGCAATTCAAAACAAGCACCGAAGAGTTTTGTACTCTTTCCCATTCCGATAATGACGCTGAGTGCTGTCTTTCATTGGTTAGGATAAGCTAAGGCTTTTAATGATCACTATATTAGGAGATGAGTCCTAATGGGGGTAAGACAGATTACCTCTTGATAGTATATCACCTATTTCAAGTAAGAAGTGAGGCCGCTTCCATGAGAACTTTTAAAGGCGGGTTACCCTAAAGTGCTTGATGAATCCGGGACCGTTGTTCAGGGCCGAAATGAACACAACCGTAGAACGGGAAAATGGTCGAAGTAAAGCTGTGTGTTGGCAGTTGTCTTGGTTTACACCAACGGCAGAACAGTTCAAGACTATGGGTCACTGGTTTGCCAAGTAAATCCGATTGTCACTCACTGGAAAGGTTCAAGGCGAAAGCTACCTATTTCGATGCAGTTTTAGTTCATGGTAACTCTCTCAAGTGTCTCCATGGTGTGGGAACACAGGAAATCTGAGGCGACGCATGCTGTCCCGGGCTCGCGGCCCGGTCGGGAGTACGGAGTAGCCACGAGGGACTAAACCGGAGAATAATGGAGTCGCCACCCGGTGTGAACCGGGAAAATGAGATTTAAGGCCGCACTCACCCCTCGCAAGGGAAGACCTCAAACCGTTGGGTTCGGAATGGTCCCTTACTTATGTCACTTGTAATGAAAGGATTTACATAATAATTTAATCAGGCTTAAGTAACACTTATTCCTAAGAATATCATGCTTCTATATTCACGGGTACAAAATAACACTTATACATACATTCCGCATATATCTCATATCTAATAACACATGCCTAAAAATACCTCAAAGTAACAATGAACATACAACTTCATTCAGCATATCATATTCATGAAAACACAAGCATACATAATATCCGCACAAGCATACATGTGAGCACTTTTCCAAGTGATACGTGGAATTGTATCCCAAGTACAGACCGCATTACCGTCCATTCGGAATCGGCTACGGAATTTATGTCTGGGTTTCCATCCGATATATCACAAGAAATAATACTCCAAAGTCATCATGGCATAGACATATGAATCGTAATGCGTTAAATCAAGACTAAGGCAAACGACGCAACTAATGAATAAACATGCTTTTCATTATTATGTGCACAAAGATAAGAATGACTATGTGTGGTTCCATAAAAAATCACCTAAGAAACAATTATACGTGGCATGTGATGAATATGTCTCAGTTCAGTGTGTTCGCGTTCGTGTAGCGTTCGTAAACGCGTTCGAATGGAAATGAAACAGAATGCTCACGTTCGTATGGCGTTTGTTAACGCGTTCGAACGGAAATGAAACAGAATGCTCACGTTCGTATGGCGTCTATTAACGCGTTCGAACGGAAATGAAATAGAATGCTCACGTTCGTATGGCGTTTGTTAACGCGTTCGAACGGAAGTGAAACAGAATGCTCACGTTCGTATGGCGTTCGTGAACGCGTTCGAACGGAAATGAGACCTGATGCATGATAAGGCAAAATGTATGCGCGTTCGAGTTGTGTTCGTAAACGCGTTCGAACGGGAACAGACTTGATGCATGAAATGGGACGCAATACATAAACAACAAAATAAAGGGGCGCAGCGAAGTACTGCCGTAAAGGTGGCCCTTTGGGGCTCTTGGTCTCTCAAAGAGAGGACCTTTAGACCAACATACTAAGCCCATGCGCGTCACATCACACATACAAAATAGAGCCAATCATATCAAAACCAAGTATGCCCGATTGAACACATCTTACATCCAATCCGAACACACATCAACCGGCGGGGCAAAGCATCGTGGTAAAGGGTTTTAACCCCTCCCCATAAGGGATCTTTCATTCCACTTACTAAGCCCATGCGCTTGATTGAACCATGCATAAAAAGATAAAGTCAATAGTATCAAACTAAGTATGCCCGATTGAACGTATCTTGCATCCAACCGAACACACATCAACCGGCGCGGCGAAGTAGTGTCACAAAGGTGGCCTTTTCGGCTCTTCGTCTCTCAAATAGAGGACCTTTGGACTAACTCACTAAGCCCATGCGCTTGATTGAATCATGCATAAATAAACAACATACATAATTCAAGTGACGAAAAATAAACAAACCAAAGCAACACAAGGCAAAAGATAGTGCCGTTTACTCAAGCGGTACGTGGGGTTGTGTCCCGAGTATAGATCATATTACCGTCCATTCGGAATCGGCTATGAAATTTATGTCCGGGTTTCCATCTGATATACCGCGAGAGTTAACACATTTCTCATTCATCCCATACCCACAACACACATCATACATAAACAGGATTCAACGAATAAGTAAAATATAATCAAAATAAATAACAAAAATCACGTAGAGATGGGTGTGAAAAGTACCCTCAGGTCTAACCTTTTAAGTCGTCTCTCGGACTCGCGTTTCACGAGATCGGAAGGGGTAAAGCTCCGCATTTTTCTGGTTCACTGGTTCAGCATCCTAGCTCACTGCTTTGCTGTTTTGCTTGCGGTTCGAACTCCGTTCTGCTCCTGTTCGGCCTCTGTCTTGCTGCTCACTGCTCGGGCCACCTGTTTTAACGTTTTCAATGAACTATTCCAAGTTTGCGTGGGTTCTTAGTGCAGTTGTGTGTGATTATTTTTAAGATTATCTATGCAGTTTTTATGTTACTGTTTTTAAGGTTTTTAAGGACTGTTTTAAGAGGATTTGGGCTGCTGTTTAAGGTGATTCAGGGGCTGTTTTTGAGTGTTTGTTAGGGGGTGTTTTAGTGGTTGTAAGGGCTGTATGGGGGGATGTGTTCTCGGTGCAGGAGGGGAGTGTTTTGATTTGGCTAAGGAGGGTTATTGCTTGTGGTGGTCTCGGTTATGGTGGATGATTGAGGCTCTTGTTGTCTCGGCTATGGAGGAGGTGGTTAGGGCTATTTGTTCTCTTTTTTGTGTATATGTGAAGTGTCTTGGGCGTGTATTAGAGAGAGTTGGGCGTTAATTCTATGTGTCAAAGAGAAGATGGCTTTGGTTATGGGTTGTTTATATAGAAGATGTCTAGGGTTTTCTTCTTGTCTCACAAGGAAAGGATTTTAGTATTCAATTAGGATTTCCAAGAAAGGTATACACAAGATTGAGGGGGGACAAAATATTTTAAATTAGGAAGTTGTAATATTTAATTTGTGTTGGTTTAGGAATACAAATATTTTAGATTGGTAATTATCTTATTAGATTAGGAATGATTATATTTGATTAGCTTAAATTGGTTAAGATTGATTTTAATTAGGCATATCTTCTTTTTTAATTTTAGTTTAAGTTTGGTAAATGTTTTATTTAATTGGTAAATGGTTTAAATATTTTATTTAATGTTTAATATTTAAATTAATATTTATTTATTTAATTTGGGATGTGTTTTATGGGCTTTGGGGAGCTAAATGGGCTGGGGTGTGAGGCTAGCAGCAAAACCAGAATTACCGACACCGTTCGAACGCTTCCTCGAACGCGACACGAACGCCCGCAATCTGTTTGACGTTCGAACGAAGTAACGAACGCAGCACTAACGAAGACAATGAGCTTGTTTATTCTGAATTTCCCATTCCGATATCCGTTTCCCGCGGCTTCCGTGACTCAAAAGGTAGTGCCTCCAAATGAGACTCATCATCGGGTTTCACATGCAAAAATACAATGCCTACACATGGATATTTGAAGAATTGTGGGGGATTGTTGGAAATTCTTCTAAATATTCATTAAGGGTAAATCTGTCTTTCCTTAACATTGGGTGCTTGTGAGGGTTGCACCTCACCCCAAATGGTGCCCTATTAGCACCTTTCCATGCCTTATAAAATGAGACATTATATCCAATAAAAAGGAGAGGAAAGAAATCTGAATTTCAGAGACATTTGTTTTTGTTTGTTTGATTTTGAGAGAGTTCCACCACTGATCCCAATTTCAAACACTTGTCAAGGAGTGCTCCTTGGACAAGAAGGAACCAAGTTATCCTGAGAGAACATTGGTCAATTGCGAATCCGTAAAGCACTTGTGACTGGGTCAATAAGTTCTTAAGGACAGATGATTATATCGTCTTGGATTCATAAGGTTTTTCTTAATTATCAAGTTTTAAGGTTTCTAGGGTTTAATCATATTAGATACAATTTTCTGGTTTGAATTGGTTGTTTGCATGTTATTTGATATTTAATGACACTAGATTTACAACAATAGCCTCTTGTCCATAGCCTCCCATGAAAAAGAAAAAAAGAAAAAAAAAAAAAGAATTATTTAATATTGTTAGCTGCAGAGAAAAATCGATGAATTGTCACTAAAATGACAGCAAGAATAGCATTCTGTTTGAAACTAGCAAGTTCTGTATTCTTGGAATCACTCACCATGAAAGTTCCTAATTCCAAGAAAAGACCAAACTCTAATCATAGTGTAGGCATGTTAGTACAACAAAGTAATGAAATATCAAAAGGCCTCTTACAATTATGATGAAAAATTAAGCTCTATCTTTGATTGCATCAATCATCAAAACACAATAAAATCCAAAAACAATTTTAAGTAAATGACAGAAATTTGAAGAAGCTAAAGAAGTTTATATGTAGTAGATGATTTGTTGTAAAGCTTTCAACACTAAAACTACATTTTCCCAGAAGCCAAACAGAGCTAGATACTATGAATTCACTTATTTCATTGAAACTTCAAGACCATAGGTATCATAATCCCAACAGAAAAAAACAGCATCAAGAGTCACTGAGTTGGCAAAACTATGAAAAGGGTCTAAAGCAAATAAAGAATATGAGGCGTCACTGTCACCAGGTTTATGATTGGAGCAGGGGCGGCTCTAAGTTACTTGAGGAATTTTTAAAATGGGCCCTATCAATAAAAAATAAAAAATAAAAAATAAAAAAATCATATTATATATTAAAAATTGAAATTTTTCTAAATTCGAGATCTCTAATTTTGAGTTAAATTTGGGGAGTCCAGCCGACCGTCTGTGTCGACTCTTCTCAAGGACAAAGACGTGTAAAAAAGAAAGTCCAAGATACCGAGTTTTGGTCTTGATTCATCCATTTGGAGTTTTCTTTCAAACAAGTGATTCAGTTGGTAGTTGAAGTTGCCAGCATTCATAGAATCAAAACTACAAATCCCGATCCCTTTGTTTTTTTCCCTTTTAACTCTGTTAATATCTTATGATTCGTAGGATTCAAGTTTAAAAAATGGCGTGCCTTCACTCATAAGCGTTTGTAGTCCAACGGTTAGGATAATTGCCTTCCAAGCAATAGACCCGGGTTCGACTCCCGGCAAATGCAATTAATTTTTTTTTATTTCGATATGAAATTCATAATTAAAGTCCAAATACTTATTACTTCTTGGGTTGAGATCGGAAAATATAAATCATACCTTAAATTTAGGGAGTGAGTTAATATATTAGTATTCGACAACAATTCTTACTCTAATCCTATTTAGTTTCGGGTGATCCTACTCTTAAGATTTTAGAGGAAAAAATAACGTCTTACACAATAACTAATGTTATTATCAAAATCAAGTAATTGATCATATTACATTAGATGCATAATAAAATATTTAATATTATGTAGGAGATATGTATGAGTATTTTGGAGACTCCCCAAATTAAAAATCAATCAATTGACATTACGCTATATGTATAATAAAATATTTTATATTATGTAATATATATGTATGAGTATTGTTAGAGCAAATCTTTCTATATGACTTCCTAAATTAAAAATATGTTATTTTTAGATAAATATAAGGAGTGGTGTAGAGGACTTTGTTAGAAATATTTTAATTGCTGTCTTATTAGCTTCGGCCTTTATAATTGTTTGGAATCCGCAAACCGTTCCAAGAACCAATCAAAATTTCTTCGAATGTCTTTTGAAAACTCAGATTAGAAAAGGACAAATAGACTTCATGGAAGAATGAGGATAATTGGTTAATTTAAAGCTAATTGAACTGCATAATATTTTTTTTTTTGTTTATTTTAATGTTTCGTTTTAAGATTTTTCGATTAAAATCCTATTTTCATTTATTTTTATTTTAATATAAAATCATAATTAAATCATAATTATTCATTATTATCTATCACACACTTTACACCTCCATGATTGACTCAATTCTATACAAATAACAATCAATACAAATAATGGTTTGTGTTTCTCTCTCTATATACAAGAAGTAAGTTTCACAAGATATACAGAAATTCAGTTGTAGTCATAATGGTAACAATGGGCACGAGTCCAAATCTTATGTCTCATTAATTGTGTTTCACTTCGTATTCCACCAATCAAATTTGGACAACTAATATCTCTCATTAAATGAGAGAACAATTGAGAGATATTAGTTGTCCAAATTTGATTGGTGGAGCACGAAATGGAGCACAATTGATAAGACATAAGATTTGGACTCCTATGGGCAAATCCCCATTTTCAAACTTAATTTAGTCACCAGGAGTTATTGTCTCATCTGTGGCAACAATAGCACTGGAGCCAAAATCAGTTGTTGAAGAAGAAGAAACAGATACATAAACAGCATTTGGCCTTGCTTCTGGTAAATCCATTAATGGTTCATTCGGATTCAAGAAAATTTGTACCACTTTTCTTATCTTAGGACGAAGCACACAGTCAGGATGCAAGCTTGCAAGCCCCACAATCAATGTCCTCTTCACTTGTTCTTCATCAAATCCACCTTCTAATTGTTTATCCACACACTGAAGCAATGTATTTTTGCCATATAAACTCCACACAGAATCTACTAAACTATTTTCTTCAAAAAATCCCTTTGATCTTCTTCCGCAAACTACTTCAAGTACCACCATTCCAAAGCTGTATATATCAGATTCTGGGGTTGCTTTCCCTGAGAAGCTTACTTCGGGGGCTAAATAACCTGGAGTTCCGGCCATCATTGTGGTGACACAGGCATCGTTTTGAAGCAACCTCGCGAGCCCAAAATCGCCTAGACGGGCATTGTACTCGGAGTCTAGCATCACATTGTTTGGCTTAACGTCTCGGTGAACCACAGGATTGTCACATTCTTCATGAAGATATAGCAAAGCTGATGCTAAGCCTGTTAAGATTTTGTACCTTGTTTTCCAATCTAGAAAGCATTTGCCAATGAAACGATCAAGGCTGCCGTTGGCCATATATTCATACACTAAGAGAAGATGCTCACCCTCATGGCACCATCCTTGGAGTTGCACTAAATTCTTGTGCCTCAGACGCCCTATTGTGCAAATTTCTGCTAAGTACTCTCTTTCACCTATATAAGTTTGAAGAGCAAAAACTGTGTAAATCTGCTGAATTGCATAATTAATGCGAGTTTGAATGCAGTGTTGAGCTGAGTTATACTAAATATTTTATAATATTCTATCACTCGTGCATTAATAATAATGAATGGTTAAGATTCAATTACATATAATTTTTTATTTGATAACTATCAATAACAATTTATAAAAAAACTCAGTATAAAACTCAGATCAATATTGAATCCAAGTCCAACTAATACATAAAGAATGTCTACAATACATTGTTATCTGATATATCGCTCTGATCCATTCAATCTTCTTATATTTCTGAATCTCCCAAGTTTTCATTATGGTCTCTTAACTTATGATATATTATGTACATTGTTGCAAGATTTAAGGTGTCAGCAGTAGCAAAAAATTGGAAGAAACTAGAGGTTTTTAACAAAGAACAACAACACTATACCAAACCATTTTGCAGTGCAAATTGAATTATTTTGATAAATTTACCATCTTTTATCTTTTAGCAACTCTTGAGGTAGAAAAATGATTAGGAGACTAAATCAGAATAAAATGAGGATAAAATTATCATAAAAACTACATCGTTTTGATGGTGATGTTGTTCTTATTTTAATCTCTATATCATTCTTCCTTATGATATTAATAAATATGATTCTGAACTTTTTTCAAGAAAGAATTGGGAAGTCAAACATACCTTGATGTGAAGTTGCTGAAATCTTTTTGACAGCTACAATTATTGTAGGATCCTGTAAAGTGCCTTTGTAAACACTTCCAAATCCACCCTTGCCCAATAAATTTTCCTTACTGAAATTACGAGTTGCCTTTTGTAGCTGCTTGTAGGTAAACATTTGAGGGACATTAGCAGCACTCCTTGCTCTGCTCTCTATATCCACTTTCTTCTTCATCCTCATCTTTCTCTTCTTCAGGATTCTTAGAATAAATGGACACGTGACCCCCACAAGAAGCATTAAAGCCATTGTAGGAACAACAATAACCAAAACTGTTCTTATAATGTCACCTTTTGATTGCCCATTTTGAACAAATTCAGTAGGAATAGATGCAAAAACCCAATCAAGCAACTGATGACTCTCAGGTAATGTTCCTGTAGAGGCTGTAAAGCCAACGTAAACAGAATTCGGAACGATTTTTGATAAGATAATGGATTGATTAAGAATGCTGATTAATGGTTGCCCAGCATAGGCTATGTAAATGCGAAGCATCTGCTTAGAGCCGTCGTAATCGATCTTGAATGTAATGTTTCTTCCACTTTTGAGATCAATGCCTGTAGTGTTGAGACTCTTTGCTGCAACTGGATTTGACATGCTTGTTGTGTCGATGCCAATGTGATTTCCATCTGGATCAATGTATTCGTTCATGTATGTGTCTAGCTCCACTGCTAGTTGACGAACAACACCATCTGTCCGTACGTTTTTGCACATAGTAGAAACAAGTACCCATTATTAAAATGTTGAAATAATTCAGGAGTAATGATATGGAGATTAAACGGGGACAAAAAGAGACGATGGCATTTTTGTCTTTTTAATTTTTTTTTTAAATATTTTTATTTATGATGGTAATTTTATTTCTGTTTTATTCTGATTCTTCTAGCATTTTCATAATTTAATGTGAAAAATAAACAATTCGTGTCAATACAAATATTGATTTTCACTTAATATAAATATTGATTGGCTCAGTTTGCGCTATTCAATCATTATTCTAAAATTATGTAGAGGTGGGCAAGGTTCGGTCCGGTTCGATATGATTATAAAAAAAAAAATTGTAATTATAATTATTTTTTTAAAAAATAACCCTACGGTTTTTTATTTAAAAAAAACCTATTTTTAATTGTCGGTTCGGTTATGTAGAATTCGGTTTTTTCAATTTTTTAATAATAACATTAAATTATTAAAAAATTAATTACATTCATTGAATCTAATATTCACTTAAATTATTTTACACGGTAACTCTTTTAATTATTGCAACTACACCGATAAAAAATTTCGCAAGTTAATAATTATTTAAATTACTTAAAATGTAGGAAAATAAAAAAGGATAACAACTGCAAAGCAAAAAATTATAAATATTTCATGAAATTAATCATCACTAAACACTCAATAAATTAAATAATGTAACAAATATAATTATAAAATATTAATATAATATGATTAGATTTTAAAAATTCAATTAATTAAATTATTTAATTAATTCGGTTCGGTTTTTTAGTTTAAAAATTATTCTAATTCAATTTGGTTTTTTAATTAAAATATCGAACATTTATTTTTTAAAATAAAAATTATCACTTCGGTTCAATTTTTCTGGTTCGGTTCGTTTTTTCATTTTCAGTTTCAGTTACTTTTTTATCCAATCCCTAAAATTATGTGATTGTGTAATTTTCTTTTAAGGAAAATGATACACAACTACTCAATTGATGATCTTGACATTTTACGCCTCAGGATATGACCTTCAGGTTCTGAGAGTGTATTTCTTGTAAGAGTTTAAGAAAGTCGGGGGGTTTTACATGCCCAACTTAAGCTAGCCTGGAAGTGGCGGTTTGACAGTGGGATTACAACGATTTAAAAAAATACTGATATTTTAGTCCCTATGGTTTTGAATCACTATCGTTAATTATTTTTCATTAATTATAAGTTATTTTTATCTGATTAGTGTTAAATGATTTGAATACTCCAAAAATTATCCAAAAATAATAAATATTTATTTTAAAATTAAATAAATTAATGACTTAATTGACAAAAAAAAAAATTAACGGTAAGGATTAAAACTTATATCTTCTAGAATTATATAGATTAAAATTTATATTTCTAAAATTATAAAGATTAAAGATAGTCTAAGGTAGTTAAATGTGATTCTTTTCTTATAAAAAGTTTATTCACTTATAGAAATTAAGCATTTCAAGACTGTAATGAAAAATCAAGAGTGAATTTCATTAATCTATGATTTTCCCCATGTGGTGTGCAACTTCGACCATCATATTTAGAGGTGAGCTTTTAGGGCTAAAGTTTAAAAAAAAAAAAAAAATTGGAGTAAAAAAGTTAAAATACTAAAGTTATCGGTGCCAAATCATTAAAAAACAAAAATGTTTTAAAAGTTAAACTTATAAAATTAGGAAATAGTATTGAATTGAGTTTATATTGAATATGAGGTCAATGATTAAGGGAAAAATAAAATTTATATGAGATTTATATTAAATAAATCTTGAAAAATCAATTGAGCGCTGAATCTTGATTAATTTGTTCTGAAGTCTAAATGACTCAAGTCTATCTTAGGTGCTTGGGCAATGATGTGATGATCATTTGTTAAAGATATTTACCTTGAGTGGATTTATCCATAATTCCTAGATATGAGCCATAGCTACTGGGTGGTGAAGGCTTATTATCCTGAGCCAAGACAAAGGCCATTCCATCTCCAGAATCCGTAGTATTCGGAAACCTGGAAATCCTGACAGTGAAGGTGCTAGTAAACGTGGCCGGCCATACAAGCACAGGTTGATGATACAAAACCCGACCGACCTTGTTAAGCGGCGGCGGCAACGTCGAATTTGGCTCCGGAGTCAGGCTCAAATACCCATCACCAGCCGTCACTGAGCCCATGCAAATTAGGTCTCCATTGTTGCAACTATCAGGATTGAAATTTTTGAAAGTGATTGGGATAGTGATAGGCTGGATGATAGAGCTTGATGATGCTTGGTTTAGGAATGAAGAGATGAGTAAAAGATAAAACATGGTTTTATAAGTGCTACAATGTAGAATTAATGCCATTTTCAATTGAATTTATGTATAGGATTGTATATATAGTGTCTAGTAGGAATTGAAATGTATGTTGTTTCTAGTGCTTGTTTTTATTTAAGAGAGCTAACATTGTTTTCAAAGGAGCTTTGGGTATTTCGACTATTGAAATTCATTTTCTTGGAAGTATATATTTGGTATTTGCATAGTAAAAGTTTATTTGCAACCAATAGATTATGCAATTTCTTGTTTTATTTGTATAGGGATGTCAATATGATCAGTTATTTTAGATACCCGATATTATCTGATTGAAAAAATTATTCGATATCCGAAATTTAGTGGATAATACTTAAGTTTCGGTTTTGAAATTACGTAACCAAAATCATTTTGGTCTGTTATGATTTTTGATATTTCAAATATTCCATATCCAACCAAAAACTAAAAATTGAATAAATACTATAATATTTATAGTGAAAGTTGTTCCTCTAAGTGAATTAAGAAAAAATCCCAATAAGAAGTTAAGAAAAATATCATAATTTTCTAACTATTCACACTGGATGGTGAATCTAATAATATGCTCTAATGAGGACTGACCATCCTCTCCAAAAAAAAAATCAAGAATCATGTATCCTTTGGGATAATGATTCTTTTTATTAACAATATTAGGATATGGCTTATGAAATTTAAGACGGCCAATTTATCAAATACCTAGTCTCATAGCATTCCTGCACGACCTCCTTTACTATTTCGACATCCATATGTTAAGGTATATACATTTGTGAATGATTTCCTTTGTTGAACATTAGAGGATTTTTCTCCGAGCCCATTCATGTATGCGCTTATTGTTCATAAATTGAATAATGGTTGTTCAAATTTATGGCTCCGAAGAATTATTGAGGAACCATAGTTTTGCCATTACTAAAATGGTGGCGACTGATAGTAAGAATCCCGACCATCCTCCAACTTCTTTCCACTTGTGAGGGGGTTGACATCTTTCTTCCGGAGCAGGATGGGAATGATTTGGAACAACATGACGAGGTAAGTCATTTGTTTCATGAGAATCTTTAGGGGAATGCCCTCGAGATCTCCATGTCTATCATATTTAGAGGTTGCTTCCTAACCTTCATTCCCCTCACTCCTATGATTAGAAGTCTGCCTAAAAATGTGTTGGGCAACCCTCTCCAATGTCTGTAAAAACATTTATTTGGTTGTTTTTATAGGATTTGTAGGACTTTTTCTTAGCTGGGTTTTATCATATTCGCTATTATATCTATAGCATTAATTAAATCAGTAATATAAAATTTGTAAGTGAAACTGAATCACTTGATACTCCAACAACAGGTTCTGCGGGAGTTTTGAGTTTCATGATTGTGAATTTCAAGAGGATTTAAAGTTCCTCTCAATTTGCTCTACCTGGTGTGGTACGATCTTTTATTACTCTACTGTTGTTGGAGCAACCTTTGCATCCTTAGATATGGCAATGTCTTTTCCAAAATTATTTATTATTTTTGGCAACATCTTGTTAGTTGGTCCAACCAGGCGTACCAAAAATATTGTTTGCTTCACTTAAGAAAAGTATATCGAGTTCATGCAGGGGCCACTACAACAAAATTGACTTTTAGTGGCGAAAATTTTTGCCAATAAAAGCTATTATTTCGCCACTAAAACTATTAGTGGCGAAATTATATTTTGCCATTATTTCGCCACTAAAAGTGCGACACAAAAGGTATTAGTGACGAAAATTTAATTCGCCACTAAAAGTCTATTTTTTCGCCACTGAAGGTTCATTTTTAGTGGCGAAATAGATTTCGTCTCTGAAAATTCACTTTTAGTGGCGAAAAATTCGCCACTAAAAGTCCTTGTTTTGCCAATGAAGATCATTTTTAGTGGCGAAATATATTTCGCCACTAAAAGTAATTAGATTTAGTGGGGAAATGAATTTCGCCACTAAAAATGATCTTCAGTGGGGAAAAAATAGACTTTTAGTGACAAAAGTTTCGCCACTAAAAGTGCAATGTGAGTACCTTTTGTGGTGAACTTATATGAAAAAAAATTGTTTACACCATATGATATTTTGTATTATAAAATGATACAAAACATAAATTTTAATATATTAATATATGTAAATAGAATTTTGTATTTACAAGCAAAAAAATATATTATGTTCCAACATTAAAACAGACAAATGATCAACTAGTTATAATTCAAAAATCAAAAGCTATTGTTTTCGTCTCACATCTAAATTTACATTCTATATTCAAACTACAAAAAAAGAATTTGAACATATGGTGAAACGAAACCATTCATCGAATGAACTAGCTTCTCATTTGTCCACTACTTTTTCAACCAACAAAATAGTTACCTGCTTTTGTATGAAAACAATTATATCAGTGTATATTAATATATAAACAAAAAATAATAATATATAAAAAAAAAATTAAAACTAAAGAATTGAGAAAATTCAAGAAATAAAATTAAAATAAACTTGAGTTGATATTTTGAAATAGTATTTCAAATTAACTGATATTTATGAAATATATATGGAACAAATGTCACATAACTGTTATCGAACATATCATCTGAAACCGATTCGATGTGATTTCAGTCTTTTCTTCTCATCTTCACCATCATGGGGTTAAGTTAAACGACAATTACTTATTTAGAAGCTATAATTAATAAATCCATTGTTTCCTTAATAATTAAGCAAATTTCAAAATGACTTTAAAATAAATAAAACAAAAACCATGTAAGGATTTCGATCTAGATTTACGCATTCTTCAGCCTTCAAAGAATCTTTTTAGAAGCATTAAAATATTGTCGCAAGTTTGTAACTGCATATAATTATAATTACACTTAAAAATTAGGAAGAAAATACTTAATTAATTTAACTTATCACCTCGAACAAACTTAAATCACAACGTTGAACTATAAATTACTCACCAGGTTCCGAGATCTGAACGGACCAAAAAATTAATAACTCCTTCACTGTTAGAGTATATGCCCTAAAATTAGTTATGAATGTAATGGTTTAAGACATAATATTTGTAATATAGTTTATTATTTATTAATAAAAGGCATTTGTTAACTACACATTACTACATCTATATTTTATGTGTATATCCTGAGACATTATGTCAGATGAATATCGTTAATCCAAAAGACGTTTGCGATTATGAGAGTCAACGATATTTGTATATGTCTCAAATTAAGTTCTTGGTAAAATGTGATTGTTATACATGACAATAATATATCACTTGACCAATATTGTTGTGTGTCGCCTAGATTGACATATGATGTTAATAGAATGGATGATGAGTCTCATATCATAAGGACACAGACAATAGATGTTTCATTAGTAGAATGAAATATCGAACACGACCACAGAAGCGTAAGATCACATGGTAATATTATCTAAGGTCATTGATCTTCGTAATAATACATTAGTGTCATCATATCCTCTGACCTGAGATCATATGATGACTTGTGCGATAATACTCTTGGTTCACTAGTATATCCTCATTCGACTATTCACGTCCTTTGAATAAATGTTATATGGCCTTGAGCGATTGACGTACGAAGTCACGTATGCTTCAAGATGAGATCCGATAACTTTGATAATTAAAGTTATAGATGTTTCAAGGAAACTTAAAGTTTTGGATATAAGTCTTTGGCCAAAGCAGTCGATATCTTAGAGATATCAAATCCACAAGATAAAGTTTAAAGATATGTCGAGTATAAGGATTTGACCTTACCATGATCCAGACTCGATAAGAAACATAAATATCGGAAGGAATGAGATGACATGTTCGAAGTGTATTCTAACAGGTTCATATGTTTTCCCACTTCATTCATCGACTAGGGGCCATGGCTTGCTGCTAGGCGATTACCCATGGTCTGTGGAATATCATAGAGATGAAATATTAAAGAGTTAATATTATTCCACTGCTACTCGATAATGAACCTAGGACGGTCACACAATATAGTTCTCGTTTATGTTACAAATTCGAGGATGTTTATTAAAGGTTAATAAATGATTATTTTGGTATTTCCTAATTGGATTAGGATATTCGAGATATTTCGAAAATATTAATTTGATTAATAAATTCGAAATATAAAATAAGATTTAATTGTTTAATTAAATATTTGATATTTATATTAAATAAATTAAATATAATTTTAATTAATTGTTAATTAAAATTAAGTAAGTTGAATTAATTAATTAATAGTTAATTAATTATTATGCCAAAATAATATTTAATCTATTGGACTTTAATTTAGTGGGCTAGCACCCAAATTAATTAGAGTTCTATTTAAGATTAAATAGGGAAGTCTTTATTTAATTAGGATTCCTAATTTGATTAAGTATCCTAATTTTATTTTGGAAAGAATCTTTAAGAGACCAAATTTGATTTGGAGAGATATTTGATTGACATTATTGTATTGAGATACAATTAAAACTTCTTGTACAAGTTGAAAGGCAAAACTTCTTGTACAAGTTGAAAGGCAATACTTCTTGTACAAGTTGAAAGGCAAAACTTCTTGTTGAAGTTGAGGCAAAACTTCCTTTTGAAGTTGAGGCAAAACTTCTTGTAGAATGACTTGTTATTAGCAAGCAATTGGATTGTTGTTGCATGAATATATATATATATATATATATATATATATATATGTGCCAATGGTTTGTTAAAAGGAAAATAAGCAAAGTTTGCATGAGAAAAAACTAAGCAATTGATGTTGCTTGTTAAAAGGAAATATATGGAATTAGCGTGTTGACGTTGATATAGACATATATGCTCGTGCATGAAGCTTGCGCATATTGATGCCAAGTTTTGCATATTTCCGAATTCATATATCTCTATTGGAATAGTTCCAATTTATTCCTAAAGACTTCAAACATCCTAGAAAAGAAAAAAAGGGTTTCTTTTGTTCTCAATAGTGGTAGCGATTTGTTCGTATAGGAGAGCTAGTGTGCCAACTAGAGGTGCAACGTTTGGTGCACTACAACAATGGAAAAATCAAGGAGGATATTCAAAAGCTCGAAAAGATAATAAGCACATAAATGTATGTTTTATTATCAGTAAATTTTATTTATGTTGATAAATAAAATTATTTATTACATGCATGTTAAATTAATATAGATTAATTTAAATAGTATATTGTTTACATCAACAACGACATAACCATGATCTTTAAAGTGGTTTTGGAAGAAAATTTTAAATTCCAGTCACATGGATGCTTCCGCGCTAACCCCAAAACCTTACATTCACCACCGACAACCGAAAATGAAATGTTCGTAAGAAGCTCATTATTGGTCACGTAAATCAGAGAAAACGCCTAATTCGGTGCAGATCAAAGTGAAAAATACAGCAGCAAATCTCTCAACAAAATCAAAAACTCAAATTCCCACATCGAAAAATTTAATCTTGCAATGGCTAAAATCAGAGTTGAAATGGGTTAAGGTTTCGTTTAGGAAAGCAGAGTTTTCAACGAGCCTATCATCGTCGATTTAAGAGTTGAAATGGGCTAGGGTTTCGTTTTAATGAAGAAAAATGGAGGATCAGGTTTCAGGGGAATACTACAACAAAATTGACTTTTAGTGGCGAAAATTTTCGCCACTAAAAGTTAAAATTTCGCCACTAAAACAACTAGTGGCTGTAAGAGCCAAATTTGGTCTAAGGGTAAAACTGTCTTTCACCTTAAGCCCATCAGCATGTTAGGCCCGAAACCAAAGCCCAAAGAATTATGTATTTGATTACAATTAAAATCATAAAGCATGACCACTTAACCTAACTCTAGCACTAATCCCCACCACTCCACTTAACCTAACTCTAGCACTAATCCTCACTTACTCCAAAACCATTACCAAATACACCAAACCTCAGATCATGTTTTATCTATAAATATGAAAAGAATACAGGAAGAATTCATTCAAGTCTCATTTCTCTCACCCTAATACTTCATGCTCTCAATCCTTAATCCCCTCATATATTATTACACGGCTCTCACGGCCAAACAAATGAAGTAGAGGTAATATTCAACCTTGCTTTCCCATTTTACAAACTTATTTCCTGCCACTGACTTGGGCGTCGGAGTGTACCCGGTATCCACCACACCGGTGGTAGCCTACTCTCGTCCACTCTACTTTGTTTTTTGCAGGATTGCTAGTGCCCAACTTACAAATTCTGATTGGGGACCCTTGGCGAATTCCGGAGTCCACAATTTGGCGCCCACCGTGGGGCCCTAGCAATAATTTGCAGACAAAGGCTTTCCACCCTACAAACACTCACTGCTTAGTCAATCATGACTTCAAGCAATGAACAAACACCTGATCCAGTGGCATCACAATTGGCCATACTACAAGACAGATTGAAAGCTTTGGAAGAAGAGAATTTTACCTTTCGTAGTTCCAACATAAACCTCCAAAAACAATTGGAACTACTTTCATCACCCACACAGCTTCACAATACATCAGAACAACACAACAACCGGATCACTCCAGCTAACCTTCAAGGAGCATTTGACGAAACCACAGACGACGTTCCATCAAATGGTGAGAACCAGAGGAACTTACCAAGTTCACCAGTCAACCAAGCCCAGCAAATTGTCGTCACAATGAGAAAGGAAATGAAAGAATTTAAAGAAGCTATTATGTCCAGTCTACCAGGGGTGAAACTCCCAATGAAGAAGAGTAGAGCTGGAACCATTTCAGATACCCCTTTCATTGAGACGATAACATCTGTTGAGCTACCACGGAAGTTCAGCCCACCAGACATGAAGTTATACGATGGATCTACTGACCCAGACGACCATGTCATTCATTATAAATACAAAATGATGTCAACAGGCTTAGCTCCTCATCAATGGGAAGCTGGAATGTGCAGAGGATTTGGAGAAACTTTGGGTGGTCCAGCTCTTACATGGTTCATCAACCTACCATACAGATCCATCAAATCTTATCAACAATTAGCAGACAAATTTGTTGAACATTTCGCCAGCTCTTGCAAACTTGAAAAAACTACTGATGATCTTAGTGCCATCCTACAACGGAGGGGAGAATCATTGCGAAGTTATGTTGCTCGATTCAACAAAGAAAGAATAACAATTCCAGACCTTCATCAACCAACAGCTGTGGAGGCTTTCAGGAACGGGTTACTTTGTGAAAGTGGACTCTACAAAAAGCTGACCAAGTTCCGGTGCTACACGATGGACCAGGTTATGGCTCGAGCCCAAGTCGAAATCAGGTGGGAAGAAGATAAAAGGAATAAAAGGAAAGACATTTCCTCCAACATGCAAAACGAAAGAACAGCCCATTCTACCAAACGACATAAAGAATTTACAAATGTGATGCCTAAGCGTCATTCGGAGAAATGGAACCACCCAAGGAGAGAACATCAGCCCCACCAAAAAGGTTTTGATCAAAGACCTCCACCATACAGAGCTCGGGAAACAATTCCGATGGAAAAACCAAGACTCCCAGACTACAATTTTTCTATATCTCCGGGAGAGTTAGTCTTGGTACTTAAAAAGATGGGAAATGAAGTAAAGTGGCCACCACGCAACAGAGAAAGTTTCAAAAATAAAGACACAAACAAATGGTGTGAGTTCCATCGAGACTACGGCCATACCACAGCTGAATGTGTAGCATTAAGGTTGGAAGTACTTGAGTTGTTGAACAAAGGGTTTTTAAGGGATCTACTTACGGAGAAGGGGCAAGCTACTTTAGCTCAGAGGAATGAGAAGGATGGACATGGGGAAGCACCAATTCAACCTCCACCAATTGATAACACCGTGAATTTCATTTCAGGAGGATCAGAGATTAGTGGAGTATCATATTCAGCAGCCAAACGACATTCCAGAGCGATTGTGTCAAGCCTTCAACATTCCACGACGTCTTTAGAAAAAATGTTTACAAACTTAATAATGGAGTTTCCAGACGACATCAACTCTGGTAGCATGAACCCTCATCATGACGCCTTAGTAATCTCTCTACAGGTGGCAAATTTCATGATCAAACGAGTTCTGGTAGATACAGGATCCTCAGCCAACATCATCTTTACAACAGCCTTGGCAGACATGGGAGCTGAATTAGAGAAAATTAACAAAAAGACGACTGTGTTGATTGGATTCAGTGGTGAACAAAAATTTACTTTGGGAGAAATAAGCCTTCCAGTCTACGCAGGGGGAATCAACAAAATGACAACCTTCCTAGTCCTAGATTGTCCTTCAGCCTACAATCTAATTATTGGGAGGCCATGGATTCATGAAATGAGGGCAGTATCGTCCACCTATCATCAAACTCTAAAGTTTCCTACAAAGTGGGGGATTCAAGAGATAAGGGGAGATAGAGTTGCTTCCAGAGGATGCTACCAAACAACAATGAAGGCAAAGGTCCATTCAGCATAGCAATTACAGAACGAACCTCATTCGCAGGAGCCCACACTTCCAAATATTGAAGAATTGGATGAGGTTCAAATCCATGACAAATATGCAGACCATAAAACTCAAATTGGAGCAAATCTAGATCCCAGACTACGGGCAGACTTAAGTGAATTTTTGCGAAAACGACATGACCAGTTCGCTTGGTCGCATGAAGACATGACTGGGATTGACCCCAGCTTGATTACTCATCAACTCCATGTGGATCCAGACTACCCTCCAATCAGACAGAAAAGAAGGAAGTTTGCCCCAGAGAGAAACCAGATCATTGATGAAGAAATCCAAAAATTGTTACAAAATGGTGCCATTAAAGAAGTTCAATTCCCAGCCTGGTTAGCCAATGTGGTGGTGGTACGAAAGAAGAATGGAAAATGGAGAGTTTGTATCGACTTCACAGATTTGAACAAAGCATGCCCAAAAGATTCATTCCCATTGCCTCATATTGATCAAATGGTTGATGCTACAGCTGGACACGAATTGCTAAGTTTTATGGATGCATATTCTGGGTACAATCAAATCCTTATGCATCCAAACGACCAAGAGAAAACAGCTTTCATGACCAATAGGGGCATATTCTGTTACAAGGTAATGCCCTTTGGTCTCAAAAATGCAGGTGCTACATATCAGAGAATGGTCAATAAAATGTTCTCACAACAGATTGGAAAAACAATGGAGGTGTATGTAGACGACATGTTGGTGAAATCATCGAAATCTGATCAGCATCTGCAACACCTGGAAGAAGCATTCAAGGTGATGAACAGGTATGGGATGAAATTGAATCCAACAAAATGTGCGTTTGGAGTTGCTTCTGGGAAATTCTTGGGATATGTCGTTACACAACGAGGGATTGAGGCAAATCCAGATCAAATCAGGTCCATACTTGAAATTCCTTCACCAACCTGCCCAAAGGAAGTCATGCGACTAGCAGGGAGAATTGCTGCGTTGAACAGATTCATCTCCAAGTCGACAGACAAAAGTTTTATGTTCTTTTCAGCCATTAAAAAGACAAAAAACTTTGAATGGACTCCAGCCTGCGAACAAGCTCTGAAAGAGCTGAAGCAGTACTTAACATCCCCACCATTGTTGTCAAAACCACTCGACAATGAAAGGTTATTCTTGTATTTGGGAGTGTCAGACCAAGCAGTGAGCGCTGTTTTGATTCGAGAAGAGAACGGCACCCAACTTCCAGTCTACTATGTAAGCAAAGCATTACTTGATACGGAGTCACGTTATTTGCATTTGGAGAAATTGGTATTAGCCTTGGTAATGTCTGCCAGGAAGCTACGACCATACTTTCAAGGGCATCCAATCACAGTTTACTCGGAGTACCCCTTGAGGAGCATACTACACAAGCCAGAATTGACTGGGAGATTAACAAAATGGGCTGTCGAATTGGGAGAACACGACATCACTTACCAGCCCAGAACAGCAATCAAATCTCAAGCCTTGGCTGACTTTGTAGCAGATTTCAGTCCAACTCAGAATCCCTTGGAAGGTACTGAAGTCAATTCAATCCAATCAAATTCACTTTGGAAACTTTCAGTCGACGGTTCTAGCAATAAGAAGGGGTGTGGCCTTGGCATAGTATCACTACTCCTGATGGGGATATACTACAACAAGCAATCAAATGTGGATTCCGAGTTACAAACAATGAAGCAGAATATGAAGCTTTGATTGCAGGAATCAGCTTGGTCAAAGAGCTTGGGGGAAGAAGAATCGAAGTAAAATCAGACTCCCAATTGATAGTGAATCAGCTCCAAGGTTCATATCAGGCACGAGACCCTCAAATGTTATCCTACTTGCAGAAAGTTAAAGAATCCAGGCGACATTTCAAGAATTCAACATATCTCAGGTGTCAAGAAGTGAAAACACTCAGGCGGACGCGTTGGCTACCCTCGGGTCGACGATGCATGGGGACAAACTTCAATCAATTCCAGTAGTGTATTTAAATTGGCCATCAATTTGGAAGGAGAACAAGGAGATGAACACCATCAATTCAGACGACTCATGGATGACACCAATCATGAAATACTTGCAAGATGGACTGCTTCCAGAAGATAGAAATGAAGCAAGAAGGATTCAAAGGCAGGCAGCAAGATTCACCATATTTGATGGACAACTATTGAAAAGGTCGTTCTCTGGACCCTACTTGAAATGTCTTACTCATGATCAAGCACAACATGTACTATCAGAATTGCACGAAGGAGAATGCGGAAATCATTCTGGAGGACGAAGCCTTGCCTCACGCGCCCATTCGACTGGGTATTATTGGCCAACTATGAGAATTGATTCAGTCAATTACACGAAGAAGTGTGAAAAGTGTCAGAGATTCGCTCCTATTCCACATCTTCCACCAGAAAAGCTGAAACCTATCCTATCCCCATGGCCGTTCATGAAGTGGGGTATGGATATTGTAGGGAAGCTACCAACCGCCCCTGGACAACGAGTCTACATGCTAGTCCTGACAGATTATTTTTCAAAGTGGATTGAAGCGGACTCCTTTGCCAAAATACGAGACAAAGAAGTTCAAACATTTGTCTGGAAAAACATCATATGTCGTTTCGGCATTCCCAAGGAGATTGTAACAGATAATGGCTCCCAGTTCATTAGTCGGCATTTTCAAGACTTTTGTAAAAATTGGGGGATCAAGTTAAGTTTTTCAACCCCACGCTTTCCACAAGCTAATGGGCAAGCCGAGTCTTCTAACAAGACACTTTTGAATACTTTGAAGAAAAGATTGGAGAAGGCAAAAGGATCATGGGCAGACGAACTTCCTGGAGTATTGTGGTCCTACAGAACGACCATCCGTTCTTCCACTGGAGAAACCCCTTTCTCTTTGGCATTTGGAACAGAGGCAGTAATTCCAATCGAAGAAGCCATTCCTTCTCTACGCTACCAGTACGCTGGTGATGAGGCAAATCAGCAGTTGATGTATATGAATCTAGATACAATCGACGAAAGACGAGAAAAGGCGACCATACGACTTGCATCTCATCGGCAAAGAATGGCGAGATATTTCAACAAAAATGTCAGAAGCAGAACATTCAAGGAAGGGGATTGGGTACTACGAAAAGTCTTTCAAAACACAAAAGAAGTCGGAGAAGGGAAGTTGGGACCAAATTGGGAAGGGCCATACATCATCACAAGAGTTGTTGGACACGGAGCCTACAAATTACAAACAATTGAGGGGAGACAAATTCACAATAGTTGGAATGCAATTCACCTTAAGCAATTTCACCGGTAATTTAAGCGTGCATTTATTCATATTTTAAGATTCAGAGTAATTTTTCTACTTTATGTATTGTGTGATTCGACTTAATAACAAATTTCATTTGAAATTTCATCCCAAAATATCATTAATTCATTAAAATTGTTCTACAAAGAAGTTAAATTAAAATTACAAAAGATTCAAATTTCTGGAGTAGCTTCTTCCTGAATGCATTCAGCAGCAACTTCAAGTGCAGGAATTTCTTGAACTTGATTTGTCGGCTCGATTTCCATTCGACTAAGTTCTTCATTCTTCTTATCCGTTTCTTGAACTTCAGCCGCTCCCTCGCTATCAATTACTTCTTTTTCTGCCACTTTCGAGTCGACCTCTTCGCCTTTCTCTTCCACATCACCCTCGTCTGAAAGGGAAACCCCTGCCAATAGTTGGTCATACTGCTGAATCCATTTCTCAGGCTCCCAAGCTCCTGTCTTCCCATCAAGGAAATCCTTCATCAGATGACTGCGTTCTTTCATCATAGATTCAAGAGCGATCCCTTCAAGATTCTCGAGTAATTCTTCATTCTCCTTCTTCACATTCTCGAACGCATCCTTATAGCCTTCAATCGTAACCTCAGAAGTCTCCTTTTCCATCTGAAGTGTTGCCTTCACTTCCTTCAACTCCTTCTCCAATTCAGCATTTCTTTTTTCAAGCGACTTCTTTTGGACCACTTCCTTTTTCATAGCCGCAAATGATTTATCCATCTCTCTCTGTTTCTTAAGAGTCGATTCGACATATCGCTGCATATGTAGACTGCACTCCATTGCCTGGAAAAAGGATTTGATTAGAATCCATCCTACAAATTAATAAGAAATTTCTATCTACTTTCTTACTTGGTAATTTAAAGCCGCAGCCTTTTTCATCGACTCGACCGGGCCAATCTTGGATAACCTCTGTTCATCCTCCTCCAGCAAAAGCTTCTTAATAAAAGGGTCAAGGCTTGATGGGTCCGAAATTGCAGTCGACCCTGATGGAATCCTGACAACTATATTATCGATGTCTTCGATTTCATCCGCCTTCCTTTTCCCCCCTTTGACAACTATTTCGGTCGACTTCCCCTTATGCTTTGGAGTTCCAGTCGACGATACCAATTGTGGTTCTGGAACCTCCACTTCTGGCTCCTTTATCTTGAGCTTCCTAGCCTTTTTTCGGCTCATCAACTCATCAATTGATGCTACTTTTATTTGCCTCGACGCCATGTCCTCTGCGCATAAAATTTCTTTTGGAGTTAATGTCTTTATAAACCACACCTTTCCGTACAGAGCTCGAATCGACCGAGTACAGTAGATGACTTCCAATACGTTTTTAGAAAGTGCCAAAGGGGTAGATATACCTTCTGATTCGAAGATTTCTTTCCACTGTAAAGTTGCTCTTAGTCTCTGCTCTACCAAGATTATCCTCCAATCTCTTTGTTCGACGGGAAGATCAAGAAGAGCTTTTGTGTTCGACAAAATAAGAGGTGTTTTGTCGAATAAACTGTTTCGAAAAGGACCTGCATAATAAACAATCCATACATTAGTATCATACGACAATAACATTGATAAATTTTCAATAAATAGAAGAAGTTGATACTCACTAAATACACTCCAGTATTCTGAAACTCGACCCATTCCAGTCGACCCAAAGATACCCTCATTTTTCACAAAGAAATAGTCCGACTGCCAATTACCCCTATCGTTTGTTGGAAGCCCCATAACTATTTGTTCCCTCTTACGACGAAGGTACAAAGTATATCTCCCTTTTTCAGTTAGGTGCTCTTTAAGGTAGTATGAATATAAAATGTCATTCACCTCAAACAATAACCCTTGTTCGAATGCTAAGCATTCACTCGACATTAAAATCCTCCAAGCATTCGGCATTAGTAGTGAAGGAGCAATCCCATAATGATCCAAAATTTCCCAAGCTAACCTCGGAATAGGGAATCTAAGCCCATTAGAAAACGGTACTACATAAAAACCAATCCATCCGGGAATTTTATAATCGATCCTTTCAGACGGCAAGGGCACCCTCAGTTCCATTGATCTAGGAAATCTATACTTAATCCTAATTTCCATCAGCAAACTAGCCGTCATTCGACTAGCTGGGTTCTTGGTTAGTATGTTGGTAGGCTCACTTGTGCTCACCCCTCCACTAAATTCCTCGACAGCTGCCAATGATCTAATAGGAATTGCCTGCAACGGAACTTCATGCGACATAACGGTTACAGGTCCTTCCTCAAAAAACTCTTGACGCGACCATTCCCTTAATAATTTTTCTTCTGTTGATTCACTCGATGATGATCCTACGAATGTATCGATCTGTTCTCCTAAACTTTCTAAAGAGTCTCCACTCGACATATTCTATTCAGCGAGTCTACAAACAAATAATTTCTAGGATTTGGGTTCCTTAAAGATCAAATCCTACTTCTATCTCCAAACACAAATCCACCAAAAAACGTATGATTCTAAAGATCAAACAACCTAATTTAGCTAAGAACAGATTGAAGCTACTCTACGAATATTCAAAGCAAATGAAGAACGCGAAGAGAGTGAAAGAAGTACCTTGAAGCCTTGAAGTTCTCTCCCAAATCGATTGATCTTGTGAAATGAAACAAATGAACCCAACAAGCCACACTTATACTACTTCTTTTGGCGGTTTATTTCCCGCCATAAGACTCCTCGTTATTTGCGCTAGGTTTTACTCCGTTAAACGACACGTGGAAGATCTATAGAATGTAACTCATATCTAGTCAAGTGAACTCCTGAACCTGTATTAGGTTCAGTCGACAAAGGATCATTCCCCTTGACTCGTATAAAGACAAGTGAACTCCTGAACCTGCATTTGGTTCAGTCGACAAAGGGACATTCCCCTGGACTCATGTCGAGTCAAGTAAACTCCTGAACCACCGTTTGGTTCAGTCGACAAAGGGACATTCCCCTTGACTCGTATAAAGACAAGTGAACTCCTGAACCTGCATTTGGTTCAGTCGACAAAGGGACATTCCCCTAGACTCATGTCGAGTCAAGTAAACTCCTGAACCACCGTTTGGTTCAGTCGACAAGGGACATTCCCTGGACTCGTCTCGAGTCAAGTGAACTCCTGAACCTGCATTTGGTTCAGTCGACAAGGGACATTCCCCTGGACTCATCTCGAGTCAAGTAAACTCCTGAACCACCGTTTGGTTCAGTCGACAAGGAACATTCCCTGGACTCATCTCGAGTCAAGTGAACTCCTGAACCACCGTTTGGTTCATTCGACAAGGGACATTCCCCTGGACTCATGTCGAGTCAAGTAAACTCCTGAACCACCGTTTGGTTCAGTCGACAAGGGACATTCCCCTAGACTCATGTCGAGTCAAGTAAACTCCTGAACCACCGTTTGGTTCAGTCGACAAGGGACATTCCCCTAGACTCATGTCGAGTCAAGTAAACTCCTGAACCACCGTTTGGTTCAGTCGACAAGGGACATTCCCCTAGACTCATGTCGAGTCAAGTAAACTCCTGAACCACCGTCTGGTTCAGTCGACAAGGGACATTCCCCTAGACTCATGTCGAGTCAAGTAAACTCCTGAACCACCGTTTGGTTCAGTCGACAAGGGACATTCCCCTAGACTCATGTCGAGTCAAGTAAACTCCTGAACCACCGTTTGGTTCAGTCGACAAGGGACATTCCCTGGACTCGTCTCGAGTCAAGTGAATTCCTGAACCACCGTTTGGTTCAGTCGACAAGGGACATTCCCCTAGACTCATGTCGAGTCAAGTAAACTCCTGAACCACCGTTTGGTTCAGTCGACAAGGGACATTCCCTGGACTCGTCTCGAGTCAAGTGAATTCCTGAACCACCGTTTGGTTCAGTCGACAAGGGACATTCCCCTAGACTCATGTCGAGTCAAGTAAACTCCTGAACCACCGTTTGGTTCAGTCGACAAGGGACATTCCCCTGGACTCTTGTCGAGTCAAGTTGGACTCCTGAACCTGCATTTGGTTCAGTCGACAAACGGGCATTCCCCATGACTCTAGTCGAGTCAAGGTTGGACTCCTGAACCTGCATTTGGTTCAGTCGACAAAGGGACATTCCCCATGACTCTAGTCGAGTCAAGGTTGGACTCCTGAACCTGCATTTGGTTCAGTCGACAAAGGGATATTCCCCATGACTCTAGTCGAGTCAAGGTTGGACTCCTGAACCTGCATTTGGTTCAGTCGACAAAGGGACATTCCCCATGACTCTAGTCGAGTCAAGGTTGGACTCCTGAACCTGCATTTGGTTCAGTCGACAAAGGGACATTCCCCATGACTCTAGTCGAGTCAAAGATTGGACTCCTGAACCCGCATTTGGTTCAGTCGACAAAGGGACATTCCCCATGACTCTAGTCGAGTCAAGGATTGGACTCCTGAACCCGCATTTGGTTCAGTCGACAAAGGGACATTCCCCATGACTCTAGTCGAGTCAAAGATTGGACTCCTGAACCCTCATTTGGTTCAGTCGACAAAGGGACATTCCCCATGACTCTAGTCGAGTCAAGGATTGGACTCCTGAACCCGCATTTGGTTCAGTCGACAAAGGGACATTCCCCATGACTCTAGTCGAGTCAAGGTTTGGACTCCTGAACCTGCATTTGGTTCAGTCGACAAATGGACGTTCCCCATGACTCTTGTCGAGTCAAATGGGACTCCTAAACTTACATTCGGTTCAGTTGACCAGAGAATGTTCCCCATTACCTATGTCGAGTCAAATGTATCCATGGATCTTCAAACTGATCAGACGACCAAGAACCAATTACCATAAAGTTAAGTCAAAACAGAAGGACTAAGACTTCGTCTCCCCAGACGATACACGCGATATATTCCAAAAAACCACATTTTGCACAAAGCTCTTATAAAACAATCCAACAGAAAGTGATACATTCTTGTCACGTGCTTCTGTGATTAGTATCATTCGACACAAACGTATATACTCTCTAAGACAAAACTTCTTTGACTTAGAGAGTAAGGGACAAACTGTAAGAGCCAAATTTGGTCTAAGGGTAAAACTGTCTTTCACCTTAAGCCCATCAGCATGTTAGGCCCGAAACCAAAGCCCAAAGAATTATGTATTTGATTACAATTAAAATCATAAAGCATGACCACTTAACCTAACTCTAGCACTAATCCCCACCACTCCACTTAACCTAACTCTAGCACTAATCCTCACTTACTCCAAAACCATTACCAAATACACCAAACCTCAGATCATGTTTTATCTATAAATATGAAAAGAATACAGGAAGAATTCATTCAAGTCTCATTTCTCTCACCCTAATACTTCATGCTCTCAATCCTTAATCCCCTCATATATTATTACACGGCTCTCACGGCCAAACAAAGGAAGTAGAGGTAATATTCAACCTTGCTTTCCCATTTTACAAACTTATTTCCTGCCACTGACTTGGGCGTCGGAGTGTACCCGGTATCCACCACACCGGTGGTAGCCTACTCTCGTCCACTCTACTTTGTTTTTTGCAGGATTGCTAGTGCCCAACTTACAAATTCTGATTGGGGACCCTTGGCGAATTCCGGAGTCCACAGTGGCGAAATATATTTCGCCACTAAAAGTGCGACACAAAAGGCTTTAGTGGCGAATTAAATTTTCGCCACTAAAAGTTTACTTTTAGTGGCGAAAATTGTAGACTTTTAGTGGCGAAATTTCAGGCCATGAAATTCTTTCAAATTCAGGACTCATAACAACAGAGGACATGTCTAAAATCAATACCTTTCTAAATTTCACTGGGGTCAGGCAGGGGGCACCGCTTCTCTTCGCCCCAATCGTGAGCTACAATCCATATGTTTTGAACAATCACAGAATTCTCGGTAACCTTATCACCAATAAGTCGTACATTGTAATGCAAAACTATAGGAGGATCTGACTCTAAAATAAGTATTCAGTCAGCAAATCGAATTTCAACAAACCCTATAAAACCTAATTGAAAAGCAATTAAAACCCAGGTGTCATTAAAACCCTAAGCGACATTCGGAGGAAAAAAAAAAACTCAAAAACAACTTCAAGATCTATAAAACCCACAAAACCCAAATTGAGGAAATAGAAATAGAAGCATACCTGAAAGATAACGAGAGTAAAAAACTGTTCGAGCTTTAGGATGAGCTAGTACCAGAGCTTCTTCTAGTACGAAGGCGATAAAGGGCAAAGTGCAAAAGGATTGTTGTCAAGTGAAGATGAAAGAACACGCAAAAGTCTGTGGGTTTTCAAGGTGATGAGTGTTGTGATAAAACACACACAATATAGTAGATGTGAGAGAAAATTCTTCTTTATTATACACAAACAAAGAATTACAAAGCTTACAAACTCAAGCTTTACAAAAAACTCTCAACCTTATTTACTCTCTATTATACTCACGTTTTAGGATTACTGGGATGCTTAGGAATGATCTGGGGACTCCAATTTATAGTGCCAAAATCGTGTGAACAGTGTCACATGGTTTGGCCAGCTTTCACACGTCTCTGCCAGCTCCTTAGAAGCTGGGATGTTGTTGTCTTCACAGCACACGTTTACAACTTCATGCAT